>JBBPJU010000914.1:0-15885 GCA_038088875.1 Austroboletus festivus
CCTCCTGTCTATCTTCTTTCTTCTTCCCTTTCTTACACCTTTCCCTTTCTTACTTAGAGTTCACCCCTGACGGGCCCTTCTCCTATCTCGACTAGGATACGCATTCTCACTCTCAGTTACGACAAGTCATCGCCTCGCCCATACCTACTCCACACAGCATCTGAGAGGTGATGTTATCTCTTCCTTTACTCCGCCGAGCTTGATGTATCCACTTTAGAGATAGAGTTTGAACCTTCTCCTCAATTAGGAGTCGGTTCCTTGCGCTGCCCTTCCGCTTTCTCTCTAGGCAGTGCAAGATCCCTTATTGTTCCCTCGATATGGACGCTTTCCATTCTCCACTCCCAAACAGGAGTGGGCTTACTCCTAATCGGATTCCCCATCCAACTTAGGAGTATCTTCCTATCCCCAGCTAATTACGTATATAAGCGCCTTTGTATTATAGTTAGCTCTCTAGCTAAATTCTACGCGATCTTACGTGAAGCGTTTATGCTGTACCTTGCAAGGTGGACGGTCTTCCCTTGCTCGAGAGAGTTCTATTCAGGCAGACCCTGAACTACCACTTGATCCTCTATCACAAGGCCGCCGCTGCCCACCTATCCGTCCTAGCCATTTGCCTACAGTACGGACCTTCGACAGGAGCCTTCGATCAGCTTATCGCTGAGCATCTCGGACTTCACGTCCCGTGTTCCGTATCAGAGAAGTCGGCCTCGAGGTCCATCGGCTGCTCTGTAGAAGAAAAAGAAAAAGACGGCGCGTCCAACTCCTCCGGGTACGGAGTTGGGGGCCTCACCCATCATTCTGTAACACTTCCCATCCCCAGATATTTACGTATATAAGCGCCCATGTACTTTAGTTAGCTCCTCAGCTAAATTCTATGCGATCTTACGTGAAGATTTACGCTGTACCTTGTAAAGGTGGACGGTTTACCTTTACTCGAGAGAGTTCTATTCAGGCAGACCCTGAACTGCTGCCTCATCCTGTTTCATGAGGCCGCCGCTGCCTGTCTATCCATCCTTGCCATGTGCCTTAGGTACAGGCCACAGATTGAGGGCTTCGATCAGCTGATTGCTGAGCGACTCGGGCTTCACGTCTCGTATTCCGCAACAAAAGAATTTAGCTCTCCTTCCGCTCCCCCTATGTTAGCAGGTTGGGAAACCATCCCCCCAAGATTTTGCACCAACCTGGATCAGACGACGAGCAACACCAACCCCCTTCCCCCACCTCTGCCTCTATATGTAGGACCCCTATCCCAGATACACTTCGACGCCCCAGGAGCAGGCCGCCTTCTGGAACTCCTCTTCTCCCCCTCACCTATCCCTTAGCGAGTCCTCCAGTCCTTACTAGAGGAGAACCCCCATCTTCACTTTCTTCTATCACACCTCGGATCAGCAGAGGCCCATCCCCTAATCCGCGATTGGACCCGGAGGTATTCACTCCTAGATCCCCCGTACAACTGCCGGCCCCCGTCTCCACTCCAGCTCACCACCCGCTCCCAGAGTACTTCGCCACCCACACCACAGAACCCAGAAGGCGCAGAGCCAGAGCAGCCAAGACTTGGGAGCAGATCCAGGCAGAACAAGATGAGCCTACAGAAGACGACGAAGAAGAAATGGCCCCAGTAGAATTAAAAGCGGCCCTCCCAGCCAATTTCTCAGGAAATAGCGAGGATGCAATATGGTGGATAGGAGCCATGGAGAATTATTTCACAGTAAACCCGGAGATATACAAAACCGATCTGGCCAAGGTGGTCACCGCACTAAACAAAATGCTGAAGGGAAGAGGACGAGTGTTTGCTGAAGGGCAGTTCGCCCTAGATGCCAATATGGAGGATAAAGAAAAAACTTGGAGCAAGTTTGTCGAAAGGTTCACCAACTCCTTCGTGTCAAAGGAGGAGGTAGCCAACGCTAGGAGGAAGATCAGAAATCTCCACCAAGACAAAGGGGCGTCAACCATGAAGAGCGCCCAGAAGTACATATAAGATTTCCAACTCCTCGCCGCTAAATCTGGAGTGACCGATGAAGGTGCACTCTGTGAATGGTTCATCAGAGGATTGAACCATGACATTGCCAGGAATGTCATACTGCTCAAGGAACCCATGACTATCAAGGACTGGGTAGAAGCCGCACAAAAACAGGTGCGCCAGCTAGAACGGGTAAGAGACTTATCTGGAGGACGATTCATCCATCAAGGAGGAAATGGAGGAGGCAGATCATCAGGAAGGGACCCCAATGCAATGGACGTGGACACAATCAGGTTGTCGCCCACGGAGAGAGCTCACCGAGTCAAGAACGGCCTTTGCTTCATTTGCGGAAAGAAGGGGTGTTCCACTCAAAACCACAAGAGACCTGGGACAGCGAGAGCAGCCGAGAAAACCCGAGAGGTCTTGGATGGGATAACTAAGGACCCACCACCGCCCGATGAAACTGCGGAGTATATACAGAAGGTACTCGATAGCAAGAAGGGGACAAAGGATCAAATCCTCAAGGTCCTACAACAAGTCTACGAAGACAATGAGTTTGCTGACGATGAAGATGACAGCGGAGACGAGAGAGTGGCGGTACTTTCCACTAAGCTCCAGGAAAAGATTACTAAGATATGGGGTTTTTGAAACGAGGATGGAAGTCGATGTTTCCCTCCTCTAGATTACCGGATGCTGTACTATCACAAGAACGACGATCAATGACCATTCCCATAACCATTCACACCCCATCCGGAATCATCGAAACCCACGCCCTGATCGACAGTGGAGCTACCGGCAACTTTATAAATGCCAAGCATGCCCGAAAATGGAAAATACTGCTCAGCTGTCTAAAGAACCCCTGAGATGCTATCAACGCAGATGGATCCCATAATGCTGGAGGAAGTATCACCCAGTGAGGATTCTTGACCATGACCATAGGAGGCAAGACCCGAAGAAGGAGCCTGATGGTGCTTGGTTCTGGCAAGACGCCTATCATTTTAGGAATGGCATGGCTTGCCAAGGAAAACCCAATAATCAACTGGGAGAAGCGGGAACTTCTCCTGGTGTCCGATGAAGAAGTCGAGGAAAGACCACTACAGGTGGCGCAGCGATACCTGGCAAAGTATATCGCTGAGGATCTGGATGATCCCTCAGAGGAGGTGATCATTAGGGAAAGTCTTGATGAGGAGATTCGCAGGACTACCATATCCACAGAAATAGCCAGCAAGCAGATCCAGCCAAAAACCCCACTGCCGAAGGAGTATCGAGAATACGAGAAGGTGTTCTCAGAGGAAGCAGCCACTACCCTACCCCCATCCCGAAGTTACAACCATCGGATCGAACTTACTAAAGAATTCGTCCCGCGACAGGCAAAGAATTACTCACTAAATCCAGAAGAATTGGCCATGTGCAAAGAGTTCATCTCGGAACACCTAAAGAGCAGGAAGATTAAGCCGTCAACCTCCCCGCAGGCATCCCCATTCTTCTTCGTGAAGAAGAAAGATGGAAAACTCAGACCATGCCAGGACTACTGGTATCTCAACTCGATGACAGTCAAGAATGCCTACCCCCTCCCCCTCACCGCGGACCTCATTGACAAGGTCAAGGGTTCTCACATATTCACCAAAATGGATGTCCGGTGGGGGTACAATAATGTCCTGATACACCCCCAGGACCGATGGAAGGCGGCGTTCATCACCCCAATGGGGCTTTTCGAGCCCACTGTCATGTTCTTCGGATTATGCAACTCACCCGCCACGTTCCAGGCCCTTATGGATGACATATTCGCTGACTACCTAGCCGAGGGGTGGCTAATCATTTATATGGACAATCTCCTTATCCACTTGGCCGATCTATCCAATCATCATGAACGAATGAGGAAGGTGCTCACAAGGCTAGTGGAGCACCAACTCTACCTAAAACTAGAAAAATGTACCTTTAATGTCCCAGAAGTGGAATACCTGGGAATGGTGTTGAAGGAGGGAAGCGTAGCCATGGACCCGGTAAAACTGAAAGCCATCGAAGACTGGGAACCCCCGAAAACCATAAAGCAGGTCCAATTGTTCCTGGGATTCTGTAACTTCTACAGGAAGTTTATCCCAGAGTTCTCAAACCTCGCCAGACCCTTAGTCGCCCTCACCACAAAAGGGAAGAGGTGGGAATGGACCCCCGAAACAGATGACACATTCTGAGTGTTGAAACGACTGTTCCTTTGCGCCCCTATGCTATGTTACCCAGATCCAAACAAGCCCTTTTGGCTAATGACGGATGCGTCATTAGCAGCCGCCAGTACGGTACTAATGCAGAAGGATGGCAACAGGGATCTCCACCCGTGTGCCTACCATTCCTCTACCTTTGCCCCTGCTGAGAGGAATTACGATATCCATGACAGGGAGCTATTAGCCATTATCCTGGCCCTGAAGGATTGGCACCATTACCTCATGGGGACGGCATTCCCCGTAACAGTCCTCACGAACCACAAGAACCTCATCTACTTCCGCCAACTGTGTGACCTGTCCCGCCGCCATGCACGCTGGCAGCTCTTCTTGCAGGACTATGACCTGCACCTAGTACACACCCCTGGGGGCCAGATGGGCCCCGCTGATTTCCTGTCCCACCCGGACATTGCCGATGAAACCCACAGACCCCTCCAATTGATCCCTGATGACGTCTTCATCAGGACTATCGACACCGCCCTGCAGCAGGAGCTCGAGAAACCGCTCCGCGACCCAGTGGCACTAGATGCTCTCCTCCATGTGGAGAGCAGAGAGCCCGCCTTTCCAAGAACCTCTGCCACTGACTGGGAGATCCGTAACAACTCCCTCTACTACCAGGGACGCCTCTATGTGGACGAGGAATTCCGCCAACCCCTGGTTCATGCCATCCACTCTGCCGTCACTTCCGGCCACCCTGGATTCTACCACCTACACAACTTCATCTCCAGGGACTATTGGTGGCCCGGGATGTCCCTCTTCCTTTGCCAGTACCTCGCCGGATGCCCTGTATGCCAGAAACACAAGGTGGATACCCACCCGAATCGCCCCCCGCTGGTGCCCATCCCCACTGTAGCCACCCGCCCGTTCCAACACCTATCCATGGATCTCATCACTGACCTTCCCCCGACCTCCCCCTGGGATGCTATATTGGTCGTGGTGGACCATGGACTTTCGAAAGGGGCTATTTTCATCCTGACTACAAAAATGGTAACCACGGAAGGGGTAGCCAACCTGTTTCTAAAAAACGTGTTCTCTCGCTTCGGCATCCACGACTCTGTAATCTCGGACAGAGGCCCTCAATTTAACAGCGCCTTCGCCAAGGAAATGGCCCGCCTACTCCAATACGATCCGAAACTATCCACTGCCTACCATCCACAAACGGATGGGGAAATGGAAAGGGTCAACCAGGAACTAGAAACCTATTTGCAGATCTTTTGCCACAAGAACCCGACCTCCTGGAGTGACTTCCTCCCCATTGCAGAGTTCGCCCACAACTCTGCTGCCCACTCCACAACCAAGCAATCCCCATTCCTCCTGATAAATGGATACGAACCAAGGGGATTTCCTCCAATCTCCAGAACATTTATCCCTGCCGTCCAGCTAACCCTGGAACAGTGGGGAATGGCTTAGAAAGAGGCCTCAGCCACCATTACATATGCCCAGAAAGAATACGAGAAACAACAAAAAGGGAAAGCCTACTCCCCTTACCAGGTTGGGGATATGGTTTGGCTTTCCACCAAAAACTTAAAAACGAAAGGGGAATTATGGAAACTACTGCCAAAAAGAGAAGGCCTGTTTAGGGTCTTACGAAACTTCAATAACGTATCATTCGAACTCCACTTACCTGACCATTGGAAGATTCATAACATGTTCCACGCCTCTCTCCTTTCCCCCTTTATGGAAACCCCTGAATTCGAAAACACTGCACCAGAACCGGCCCTAGAATTGAATGAGGAACCGGAGTATGAAGTAGAGGAGATCTTATCTCACAAAGGGGAGACTCGGAATCTTTCCTTCTTGGTCAAGTGGAAAAACTACCCACATTTGGAAAACACCTGGGAACCCAAGGCCAACTTCACCCATTCTGACAGCCTCCTCCAGGCCTATAAGAAGGCTCATAAACTTAGGAACTGACACACCAATGGTCTATGACATCCAACCCACTTTTCAAGACAAAAACGGCTGCTGGCACACAGAATTTGTACCCACAAAAACGAAAGAAATAGTCCGAGACGGACAAACAGTCCTCATCAAAGAAAAACGCGTTCATTTCCTAAACAAACATGTCGGCAAACATTGGTTCTACTGCAGAATCGACTTCTGTCCCTACCACTGGCATGCCAAGAACTACTATTGACATCAACCGACTAGTTGTCGCCCCTTACAGCATTCCCCCGGCCGAACCCCATGTACCTCTCGTCACAGTGAAGGCTGGGGATGCATACAATTTCAAATCGGTTCCCTGTCTGGAACGAGGGTATCTTTATCATAATCTATTAAACTCCCCTTACGTAGCTAGCTGGCTAGTAGAATGGCGCCATACCCCATTAGTGCGCCCCCTCACCACCCTCATAAACACCTATGAGGTGTATTCTAACATTCGTTCCACTCGCCACCACCCCAACCACCCTGAACCCACAGACAATAGCGATTATGTCGGCCCCTTCTCAGTCCACCACCAACCCATCCTCACTTCAAACCTCATCTACCTCAGGGTCCTCATCGCCCAATCCCTCCATGAGGCCAGGTTCCACAAGGTCGTCGAGGAGATCCCCCTCCTCGGCATCCACAAGATCGTCTGGGAGCTCATTGGGCCCCTTGCCCCAAATATCTGAGGGAGAGTCATCCGGAACAGAAGGCTGGTTCTCGATATCATTGGAACTAGCGGAGGAACTGCGCCTCCTAGTCCGGCGCCACCTCTACTCTCCCGAATATCAGCAACGAGAACAGGCAATGATGGAGGGGATGCTGATCCCTTCGTCCCTTCTACGCCCCCTCAAGCTCGCTCGCCAGCCCTCCCGAACCCCCTGGAACTGGAGGACCTGGAGGACGCCCGCATCCGGGCATACCAATATGCCACCGACCCCCCTGTCCCTATCCCCGACCCGACTACTCCACCTCGAGATAACCCTCTTCGAAGGATTGCCTCTCCCCCCGCTCTCCGCTGCGGCCTCCCCCCCCTCTCTCGGAATATCCCTGAGGATATTGACCTCAGAACTGACTACCATTGCACACGTTGCAACTTTGCCCACCCCACCACCTGGGACTGTCCCCATGAGGTTTGCCCCTTCTGCTCTAGATGCGCCCCCCGACATCCTCCTTACCACTGCCCCTCCCTCGCCACTCCGTCTCTCCCCCAATCCTGTCCTGAATGCGGAGGACAACACCTCCTATACTGGAGATGTCCATTCTACTCCTGTCCCAACTGCCATGAGATCAGCCCTGGCCATGCCACAAGCAACTGCCCCCTTATCGTCCATAGTCGCAGGGCTTAATGAGATTGTGGATGAGTGGAATCATCCCCTATACCCGGAGGAGGAGGGTAATGTTACGGAACGATGGGTGAGGCCTCCGACTCCATACCCTGATGAGTTGGAGGCGCCGTCTTTTTCTTTTCTTCCTTTAGGGCAGCCGATGGACTTAGAGGACGACTTCTCTAGCAGGTTAGTGTGGGGGGAGTCATT
Organism: Austroboletus festivus; assembly: GCA_038088875.1. Lineage (NCBI taxonomy): Eukaryota > Fungi > Basidiomycota > Agaricomycetes > Boletales > Boletaceae > Austroboletus > Austroboletus festivus. The sequence continues at coordinate 7,641 of JBBPJU010000914.1, forward strand.
GGAGGTATGGAATGCCTCTCCTCCTCTGCCGGAGAATCAGGAGAACATTCCACCAGGGAACCCTGAGTGGTTCACTTGGGATGCCAAGAAATTAGCGGACTTCCTCCTCAGGGCTGAACACCCCTTCCCCTTCCTATGAGGGAGCTTACTCCCTGTTTTTCCCTTCTTTCTCTTTTCCTTTCCTCTACCTCTTTCACCTAGAGTTCGCCCCGACGGGCTTTCACCTTTCTCGACTAGGATACGCACATTCACTCTCTGTTACGGCAAGTCACCGCCTCACCCATACCTTCTCCACACAGCGACCAGAGACCATGTTACCCCTTCCTTTCTTCCGCCGAACCTGACGTATCCACTTTAGAGATTAGATTTGAACCTTCCCCTTAATTAGGGACAGGTTCCATACACTGCCTTTTCCTTTTTCATTCAAGGCAGTGTATGATTGATTAAAGTCCATTTCCAATAAGGACGCTTTCCATTCTCCACTTCTATTTAGGAAGTGGACCTACTCCTAATTGGACTTACCGTCCAATCTAGGAGTATCTTCCCATCCCCAGATATTTACATATATAAGTGCCCATGTACTTTAGTTAGCTCCTCAGCTAAATTCTACGCGATCTTACGTGAAGGTTTACGCTGTACCTTGTAAAGGTGGACGGTTTACCTTTACTCGAGAGAGTTCTATTCAGGCAGACCCTGAACCACCGCCTCATCCTGTTTCATGAGGCCGCCGCCGCCTGTCTATCCATCCTTGCCATGTGCCTTAGGTACGGGCCGCAGATCGAGGGCTTCGATCAGCTGATTGCTGAGTGACTCAGGCTTCATGTCTCATGTTCCGCAACAGTCGGGGGTTGAGATGATGGCTAGGAGTAGTAGAGCTTCCTCCAATTTGAAGTCTTTGAGATGAATCGGGGATAGGGTGGTTTCGGTAGGGGTTGTCGACGTTTTGGTGTTCTTCTTCTCCCTCAGATGGGAGATCAGCGGCTGAGTAAATTCTGGCAGATCTTCCCTAGTGGGGTCTTTGGGCCCACTAGACTCTTCTTGATAGAATAAGGAGTGAACAGGATTCAACTAGATCTTTTGTGACGCGATCTACGGGTATAGATCCTAGACACAAAGACTTTGCCAAGTTCAAGCTGTCACTCAACAGTAGACAGGAGACTGATAGAAGTCTGGGATGGTTTGGGTAAGTCTTGCTGTGTTCCTCACTTAGGAATGGCAGTTGAACCAAATACCACGTAGATTAAATGTAGATCTAGTTAGGGAATTACTGTACATGGGCAGCACTATTTATAGGGGAAGGGGAAACTACTATGACCATAAACAGAGGTCACAGGAAGGGGGAAGGCTGTCTGTAGGGTGAAGGGTTACAGAGATAAGTGTAGGTGGAGGAAGAAGTGATCGCACCAGTATAAGGGTGCAATCTAAAAGAAACTATAGTCCGTAGATAAGAAACAAAGTTTGTACTGAGATAATGGTAAGGTGTGGATGCGATCACATCCATGCCTCGTCTGTGGGCCATTCCGGCGGGGGTGCAGTCTCCTCCAGATGGACGGGTGGTGCTTGGACATTCCACCATCCTGGGACCGCGTCTCCTAGGGGTTCCTCTCCCCAGGTGGCTCCCTCCGCTTCTCCATTCCAGAACTGATGCCTCATGTCCAGATTCCCTCCATAGGCCACGGTAGCGATGTTGGCATTAAGCCACGGGCAATCCCCTTCATGAGGAAAAGGGGTGGCTCTCCTTAGGTAGTCCACCTGGTGCGTGACAGAAGCTGTCCGTAGGGCATAGGGTTATAAGAGATAATGTCACACATCAGGTAGACTATCCAAGGAGAGCCACCCCTTTTCCTCATGAAGGGGATTGCCCTTGGCTCAACGCCAACATCGCTACCGCTGCCTATGGAGGGAATCTCGACATGAGGCACCAGTTCTGGAATGGAGAAGCGGAGGGAGCCACCTGGGAAGAGGAACCCCTAGGAGACGCAGTCCCAGGATGGTGGAATGTCCAAGCACCACCTGTCCACCTGGAGGAGACAGCACCCCCACCAGAATGGCCCACAGATGAGGCATGGATGTGATCGCATCCATGCCCTACCTTTCTTTTGGTATGAACCTTGTTTCTTATCTATGAACTATAGTTTCTTTTAGATCACACTCTTACACTGGTGTGATCACCTTCTCCCCCACCTATGCCTATCTCCTGTAACCCTTCGCCCTACGGACAGCCTTCCCCCTTCCTGTGATCTCTGTTTATGGTCATAGCAGTTCCCCCCTTTTTCCTATAAATAGCGCTGCCCATGTACAGTAACTCCTTAACTAGATCTACATTTAATCTACGTGGTATTTGGTTCAAACTGCCATTCCTGAGTGAGGAACGCAGCAAGACTTACCCAAACCATCCCGGACTTCTATCAGTCTCCTGTCCACTGCTGAAGTGACAGCTAAGAACTCGGCAACATCTTTGTGTCTTGGATCTATACCCGTAGATCGCATCACAGATAAGCATAGGTGAGGGAAGTAGAGATCGCACCAGTGTAAGGGTGTGATTGAAATGAAACTAAAGTTCGACAATAAGAAAAAGAGTTTGTACTGAGATAGCGGGAAGGGCATGGGTGCGATCACATCCATGCGGCATCTGTGGGCCACTCAGGTGCAGGAGCGGTCTCCTCCAGGTGGATCGGTGGTGCTTGGACATTCCACCATCCTGGGACTGCATCGCCCAAGGGCTCCTCTCCCCAGGTAGCTCCCTCGGCCTCTCCGAACCAGAACTGATGGCGCATGTCAAGGTTTCCCCCATAGGTGGCATTGGCGATGTTGGCATTGAGCCAGGGGCGATCCCCTTCATGGGGAAAAGGGATGGCTCTCCGCGGATACTCCACCTGGTGTGTGACAGTTTCGTTTGACTCTTGGATTCACAGTGAATGCAGATGGAAGTGAAAAACTCCCGATCTTCTTCATTGGCCATACACGAAAGCCACATTGCTTTGATAGTAAAACTCCAGAGAGCTTTGGCTTCCATTATCGAAGCAACAAGAAGGCATGGATGACAGGTGAACAACTTTTTGAAGAGTGAGATTTTTCTAATTTCCCCCCACAACACTGGATCTGATGCTATAAAGATGGATCAAGGGACTTGACATTAAGATGGGCATCACTCAGCATTATATCTGCCTCCTTGTCAACAATTTCTCAGGACACAAGATTTCATTTGCACCTCGTCATATTCAACTCATTTTCTTTGAACCTAATTTCATATCTTTTGTCCAACCCCTCGATGCTGGTGTCATATGCTGCTTCAAAGCTCATTATCATAACCAGTTCTGTCACCGTGCTATCATTCTTGATGAAAGTGGCAATGAAAATATCTGGAAGATCAGTCTCCGTGAGGCTATGATGATGGCGAAGGAAGCTTGGGCTGCTGTCACTCCTGTGACGATTCAGCACTGCTGGGAACACACAGGAATTCAAGGCCTGCAAGCTGCTCCATACTCACACCCTGCTCATGCTGATTCTGGTGCCTGGGCTATCATACATGAATTTGCCATAAGCGAGACTTCACTTCCATCAGTTGAATGTGCTCTCCAACGTCATCTTGGCAATCACTATATTGACACAAGTTGGCAGCCTGCTCTTAAGGCCGTCATGGATGCTGAGGGGGATGTCAAACAGGCACTTGCAGCTGTTGAAGAGTTCGCATTGGCAGCATGTCAATGTTCTGGTCTTGTCATCAAACTCTCACATGCAGAACTTCCCCAACTCGGGGTGCTCGAGGATGACTTGAAGGTCTCCTTGGACATGCTGAAAAAGAATAATTGGATTTTTGGTATGCCGCTTTCCATTGACGAGCTGCTCAATCCACCTGAAGAATAAGAAGACCCTGATATAGAGGCAAAGAAATTTGATAGCGATGCAGAGATTATCGCTGAGGTTTGTCGACAGGAGGGTGTTCAGAATGGTAATGTTATGGATGTGGATTCAGAATCTAACAGCAAGCTGGAGGATGAAGATCATGATGTACTAGCAGATTCACCAGGCATCAGCGAGTTGATTACATTGACAGTGAAGTTGGAGATTGGTTATGTCTCAAGGGCAGGGGCAGATTCTTCACCAGTCTTCCTTAACAATCTACGCATGTTTCGTGCTCAGCTCTGTCGCAACCAGATGTACAACACAAAGCAGATGACGCTGTCAGCACATGGTTTTATTAAATCCACCTAGTTACTGTGATTTCCAAATTAGATATTGACCCCTATATATCATGCGAACTTGTCATATTGCATAAATCTGATAATGTATAGGGTTTCGGTAGCTTCCGACAGTATACATTAGTGGTATTCAAGTAGGTTATTTTAGGCTATTAACATACTATTTTTATGCGATTATGACGCTCTGAAATGGCCTATGATTCTCGGCCAAATTTCAAACGCCGCCGTGCCGAGCTGTGCCGAGCCTTGGGCCAGTGATCCCGCTCACTCAGTGAAATGTTTCCAACCAAGTCAAAAATAATCCTCGCATGTAGAAATACATGGGTAATCTAGATACATTGTGATCACTTCTTGCTAAGGGTTTGCCGATAAGATAGCATCTCTCATATTTCCACCCTGCTCAACCATGCCATGCCTGTCTGAGAGGAAGAAGCTACTGGAGGCGCTTGACAGATTAGAGCTCAAAGTCACAGAGAAACGCTTGAAAAACTTACACAATCTTGACAGTGGCAACAGTGGCAACAGTGACACTGATCTGTCATCTGATGGGTCATTCCTCTTGCCCCTGGTGATCACCCCCCCTTCCCCCCTCACCCTCCTCTCCTCCGATGATGAGTGTGATTCAGACTTGATTGGCTCGGTGGACTCTGTTGAAGTGAGGGCTGTGCATTACTGTCAACTATTAGACGCGATCGTCTCATTGAGGGACGAGATTGCTTGAGCGAGGGTGATTAATCATAAGGCTGAATGCCCAATGCGGGCATCCCAACTCCATCTATTGGGTCATTTTGCTGACTTCCATCCGGAGCTCTTCTGCCTGAAGGTTCGGGTTGATCCACCAATCTTTGACTGCATTCTGGATGCGATTAGTGGGTGCCAGATCTTCCATTTGATGTCGAGTAATGCGCAGTTACCTATTGCCATCCAACTGGCAATCTTCTTGAACCACGCAGGGCATTACGGAAATGCTGTAACACCAGAAGACGTGGTGCAATGGGCAGGGGTTTCTGTTGGGTCGGTCATCAACTGTACAAATCATGTCATGGTTGCTTTGTTGCAGCAACATGACAATTTCATAAACCTACCAGGTTTGGGCTTGGAGGACTTTGAACAAGCATATGAATTTGTTGAGATGAGGACCTGCGATGGCTGGTGAGGTGGAGTCTTTGTGGCAGACGGCTCGACATTCAATCTCTTTGAGAAGCCTACCTTTTATGGTGATACCTTTGTTGACAGGAAGGGACATTATTCGCTAAATTGCCAGGCAAGTACTTAGAACACACCAGTTCGGTCATTTGAGCTGATGCGAATGCATGATGTCACTGGCATAACATCGCTGCAGCTTCTCGTCATGCCACATAATCTTCTCGTTGTTGACTATGGACTCGGGCATTCTGGTAGTGTCCATGACGTGTATGTGTTCTAGGGGACACATGTTGCACAAAATGCTGAAAAAGTGATACCGCCAGACCACTGGATATGGGCAGATTCAGCATACCCGACAAAAATGTGGTGTGTCATACCTTTCAAGGCCATTCACAATGCACTGTTAATATGGCAACAACGACACTTTAATTATTATCTTTTGAAGGTAAGAGTGTACCTCTTTAGTGTTAGCTCCATCTCTAAAATGATCGCAGGTTCAAGTCCATGTCGAGCATGCATTTGCAGCTTTGAAAGGACGATTTCAGTCCTTGCGGGAACTATGCCTTCGTATATGCACAATAGAGGATATGGAATATGCAGTGCACTGGGTGCAATGCTGCTTGCTGCTGCACAATATGATTATCCGGTTCGAGGAAGACCTAGGGAAGGAGTCAATGACTGCATGGGCACGGGAACAGGCACAGAATCTTGAACCCGAGCTTGACGACGTGGTGGTAACTATTCCTACTGGGACATTGGGTCAGGTATTCCATTCAGTTTTGATGCAGAGGTTGTTTGATGCACAAGGCTGGCAATGGGTTGTAAATGGCAGGGGGTGTAGATAACCGAATACATTGCATGAACAGCGGTAAAGTATAACAGAGATGGAGAACAACATACAACAAAGAGTCGTGTCTTTCACCTACAATGCATCAAGATCCATATCCTTTGAGCTACCAGTGCCGTGCACAGAGTCCTTGTTACCCTCGATCCTCATATCCTTCATCATTTGCATGTAAGTCATTTTTGCCTTGTATAACTCGATCTGGTGAGTTAGTGAATGTTCCTCTGACTCCTTTAACTTGAGATCGAGCAGTTTTAGTTCCTGCTGGCATTTGAATTCGGCCTTGGCATGCAGAACCCTGGCGTTCAGCTCGGCATGCTGAATCTCCAGTTCCTTCTTGTGGATCGAGTAGTTGTATCGCTGCGCAGAGTGAAGGGACCCAGCTGAATCTCCTTCAAGGAAGTTGCTCGCCTTCTCCAGGGCCTCAAGTTTCGCTGCAAAGGTATTACTGTTACGGAATGATGGGCGAGACCTCCAACTCTGTATCCGGATGAGTTGGACGTGCTGTCTTTTTTCTTTAATTCTGCAGAGCAACCCATGGACGTGGACGAAGACTTTGCTAGCGGGCTAGCATGGGGAGAGTCATTGGATATCTGGAGCACTTCCCCTCCACTACTGGAGAACCAGGAGAACGTTCCCCCAGAGAACCCCAAGTGGTTTGCCTGGGACGCTGAGGAGGTAGCGGAGTTTCTCCGACGGGCTGAACACCCATTCCCCTTCCTATGAGGGAGCTCTCTCCCTGTTTTTCTTTCCTCTTTCGTTTTCCTCTCCTCATTTTCCATTTTACCTAGAGTTCACCTGGACGGGCCCAATTCCTATCTCAACTAGGATATACGATCTCACTCTTAGTTACGGCAAGTCATCGCCTCACCCATATCTACTCCACACAGCATCCAAGAGGCGATGTTATCTCTCCTTCTACTCCGCCGAGTTTAATATATCCACTTTAGAGATAGAGTTTGAACCTTCTCCTCAATTAGGAGCGGGTTCCTTGCACTGCCTTTTCTTTTCTGTCTTGGCAGTGCAAGATTCATTAAACGTTATTTCTTTTAAGGACGCTTTCCATTCTCCACTTCTATTTAGGAAGTGGACCTACTCCTAATCGGACTTACCATCCCATCTAGGAGTATCTTCCCATCCCCAGACATTATGTATATAAGCGCCTATGTACTTTAGTTAGCCCCCCAGCTAAATTCTACATGACCTTACATGAAGCATTTACGCTGTACCTTGCAAGGTGGACGGATTCCCCTTGCTCGAGAGAGTTCTATTCAGGCAGACCCTGAACTACTGGTTGATTCTCTACCACGAGGCTGCTGCCGCCCGCCTATCCATCCTAGCCGTGTGCCTATGGTACGGACCTGCTACAGGAGCCTTCGATCAGCTAATCGCCGAGCGTCTCGGACTTCATGTCCCGTATTCCGTATCAATTACCAGTGGCCGAGGGGATGGTCGTTTGCCTGGTGGTTGACGGCCCACCAGCATTCTTCAACATGCCAACACTTTGTTTCAAGCTGGACATGGAGCTTGAGGATGAACAGGGAGGGCGAGGATAAGGGCTGTGTCGTAGAAACGCAGCATGCCCTTCACGCATTGGAGTCTTTCCCTTTGAAGACAAAGGGGATTCAATAGGCATGGGGTGGGCTGGTGCCTTTTGGGAGAACCATTAGTTAGTTCCTTCGAGCGTAGATTAGCACTCACCATTGGACCAGGATGGATTTCCAGATTGCCTGGCATTTCATCAACATGATCATCATCAAGATAGTGATCAAAGTTGAAGTTCATCATGTTGCTATCACGAGGCCGATCATCACAGGGCTGTACACTCTCCATATCCACATCATTTGGGTCGATGTTGTCTGGATCATTGAAGTCATCGAGGTCGGCATTGTTGGGTATGAGATTGACAGTAGGAGCTTTGGTGGAGGCGACTATGTTCAGAAGACTGTCCATATGGCTCACATTAGGCTTTGCCAATACGAGAGTGCTGTTGAAAGACGGGATACCCTTCCAGAAAGGATCAAGGTCTTGATAATATGGGAACATGCGCAGG
>JBBPJU010000915.1:0-15876 GCA_038088875.1 Austroboletus festivus
CCATCTCCAAGCATTCCCAAGCTGCTCCCATCTCCGAGCATTCCTGTGCAGCCACCATTTCTGCGCATCCCCGCACAGCCACCATCTCCGTGCGTCTCAGCACACAGTCCCTCACCAAACTGGCGACGCACTCCATCTCTGATTATCGAGCACTGTGGACTTGCGCTTCATCAAGTCGCTCCCCATCTAGCTTTCCCTCCATCTCTGTCTTTGCACATCATGGACCTTAAATCCATGCCTGAGACCTCCACAGAATGCACAGGTATGTCTGGCACCCCCAGGTGTTCCAGCCCCCTTCCGGCCATCAATACCCCGGACATTCTCAGAAACACCACCTGGGGCACAAATGACAATGACAACAGTATCATAGGCTCCTCCAAAGCAGTGGGAGCAGTGGGAGCAGATACTCAGCAGTTCATAGCTGATTCCGCCGCACCTGTGACCTCCACTTTCCTGATTTTGCTGGAACCATCAAATTTCCACCTGTGGCAGCCACGCATCATCTCCGAACTCCAAAAGGCCTCCCTCCTGGACTTCATGACACATCCAGAGTCCTCCACTCACTTCAACCTTGCAGATTCGGATGAGGAAGTGCATGGTTTCCTTCTAGATCGCATTTCCGATGAACTTGCGATAGTCACACAGGAATGTACCACAGCAAGATCCTTATTTGCGGTGCTACTCCTACTTTGTGATCCCGACATCTCCAGTCCTTCTCCACATCCGGATATCTCTTCACCGCTGCCCCTGCCATCTCCTTCATGACCAAGTATGCCACATTCACCCATCTCGACCTTCCCCGTTCCTCCTTCATTGTTGCCACCTCCACCGCCATCTCTGAGTACTCATGCGCAAACTCCGGACGTCCCTGTTCCTATGGCTGCTGGAAACTGCAAATGCAATCACAGCCGCAAGCAAAAACATTAAGACAACTCGATCAAGTCAACAAGCATAGCAAGGACTTCAAATGTGGTTGAGTGGGAGTGTCAGATTCTACTGAACCCCACCTTCAGTAGGACAATCTCCGGCTTACTCCGGTCCATCTCTGAGAACACTTCCATGTGTATTCTCATATATATTACTTACTTTCTCTTCTCTGATCAGACATCGTCCAGACATCATCAGACTTGGTTATTTCTTCATCCTTTTTATGTCATTCACCTGGCGGAGTTCATTCGGAATATGCACCCACATCTCCACCCTTTATTTAAGCTTACTTTTCGCTTTCAGCCCTTCCTCAGTTGAATATCAGTCTCACTAGACTTCAGCTGAGGTAAGGGCTCTTCCTACATAGTTATCTATCTAGCTAATGTACTTGTAGACATTCTTGCTAGGTACAGTTGAATATCAGTCTCACTAGACTTCAGCTGAGACATTCTTGCTAGCCCCCAGCCTAGCACATTCTGACAGATCAAAGGTACCAAGGTTGGGACCGAACCTTAGGCACACTGCGAGAATAGACTCTCTTGCTGTGACGGCCTCATAGAAGATGATGAGGTGATAATTCAGAGTCTGCCTGATAAGAACTCTCTCGAGGAAAGATAAACCGTCCACCTTTCCATGGTGCAGTGTAAACTTCACATAAGGTTGTGTAGAATTTAGCTAGAGAGCTAACTATAATACAAGGGGCACTTATATACTAAATGGGAGAAGGTATGGGAATATACTTCCATAAGGAAAGGCTTCCTGAATGGAAGTAAGGTTCACTCCCTTTGGGAATGAAGAATGGAAAGCGTCCTGTTTAGGAAAAGTAAATGGAAGCATGCACTGCCTATGGAAGTAAGGAAAGGGCAGTGCATGGGAATCTCTCCCGTTTAGAGAGAAACTCCAAACCTAATCTCTAAGTAGGATATATGAGTTCGGCAGAGGAAAATAGAAGGTAATACCAAGTCGGGTGTATGCTGTGTGGAGGAGGTAGGGACTTGGTAACTGACTAAGACAAAAAAGGGAATGAATATATCCTAGAAAAGAAATCCTCCCTTTTGGGGAATCGGAAGAGAACAAAGAAAGGTGAAATTGTTAGAGAAAAGGAAATGGCCAGTCCCTGCAGAGAAGATACTCAGCTAGCTCCTCCTTATCCCAGGTAAACCATCCCAGGTTCCCTGGTGGAACGTTCTCCTAGTTGTCCGGAAGTGGTGGAGAGGCATTCCAGATGTCAAGGGATTCTCCCCAGGCAAGTCTGCTAGAGAAGTCCATCTTCAGGTCCATTAGCTGCTCTAAAGACAAAGAAAAAGATGGTGCATCTAACTCCTCGGGATATGGAGTAGGAGGTCACACCCATTGTTCTATAACAGGGGTGATGGGAGTGTTCTGGGATATATAGTCTTTTCTGGTAATATAGCTTGCCATTGGTGAATGCCCAATCTTGTGGAGAGGATTGAGGGAGAGGAGTGGTGACACCATCATCAAGGTGTTGAAGAGCTTTTAACACTAAGGGGTCAGATGAGAAGGAATGGGAAATCTTTTCCTGAAGTATCAAATCTATTCCTCAGGTGAAAAGGTTGTCTGGTAAGAGGAGTAAATCCTCATTATCAGTGGCGGTGGGGGGAAGGTCTTTTCAGGATAGGGCATCTATTACAGAATGATGGGTGAGGCCTCCTACTCCGTACTCAGAAGAGTTGGACACCCCATCTTTTTCTTCCTCCTTAGAGCAACTGATGGACCTAGAGGCAGACTTTGCAAGTGGGCTTGCCTGGGGAGAGTCCCTAGACATATGGAACGCATCTCTGCCCCTCTCTGACAACCAGGAGAATGTTCCCCCAGGAAACCCAGAGTGGTTCACATGGGATGCTGAGGAGTTAGCAGAGTACCTCCTCTGTGTGGACAGACCTTTCCCCTTTCTCTAACTATCCCTTTTTCTTTTCTTTCCTTTTCTCCTTTCCAACTCCCAAGGGAGCTCACCTTTCTCAATTAGAATATCTCAGTTCACTCTACAGTTATAGCAAGTTACCACATCACCCATACCTTCTCCACACAGCATCCAGATGTGGTATTACCCTTTCCTTTCCCCACCAAACTCATGTATCCGCTCTAGAGATAAGGTTTAGGAGTTACTCCTCAATTAGGAGGAACTCCTGTGCACTGCCCTTCCCCTTTCTTCCATAGGCAGTGCATGATTCATTAAAGTATATTTCTTTCTTAGATGCTCTCCATTCTTTACCCCCAATTGGGGTGAACCTTACTTCCATTCAGGAAGCCTTCCCATATAGAAGTACCTTCCCATACCAACCCAGTTTAGTATATAAGTGCCCTTGTACTATAAATAGCTCCCCAGCTAAATTCTACGCAACCTTATGTGAAGTTTACACTGCACCTTGGAAAGGTGGATGGTTTACCTTTCCTTGAGAGAGTCCTTATCAGGCAGACCCTGAATCTTCACCTCATCATCTTCCATGAGGCCATTGCCACACGGGAGTTGGTACTAGCAGTGCACCTAAGGTTTGGTCCCAACCTAGGCAGCTTTGATCAGCTAATCGCATGGAGACTTGGACTTCACATCCTGCATTCTGTATCAGCATCTGCTGGAGTCAGATCCTTCCCTGGTACATTGAGGAAGGTGAGGTTGTAGTCCTGGAGGAATAGTTGCCATCTGGCATGTCGTCGGGTGAGTTTTTGTGGTTCTTTGAAATATAATAGGTTTTTATGATCTGTTAAGATCATTACTTGATTTTCTATTCCACATAAATAATGTCTCCAATCTTCCAGAGCATATATGACGCCTAGAAGTTCCTTGTCGTAGATGTTGTAGTTTTGTTCTGCAGGGGAGAGGGTGAATGATCAATATGCACATGGGTGAAGGTCTCCGTTTCTATCCTTCTGCATAAGAACACCTCCTGTAGCTCCTAAAGAGGCATCTGTCATGACATAGAAGGGTTTCTTTGGGTCAGGGATGGATAGTATGGGGTGGCTGAGGAAGTGCTTTTTCAGGGTGAGGAATGCATTGTTTTCCTTTTGCGTCCATTGCCATTGTTGATTCTTTGTGGTGAGGTTTATTAGGGGTTTACAGATGTCAGAGAATCCAGGGATGAATTTTCAGTAAAAGTTACAGAAGCCTAGGAAAGATCTGGTTTCTTTGACTGTGGTTGGTGATATGGAATGTGTCACACACCAGGTGGAGTACCCGCGGAGGGCCACCCCTTTTCCTCATGAAGGGGATTGCCCCTGGCTCAATGCCAACATCGCCACCACCGCCTACAGGGGAAACCTCAACATGTGTCACCAATTCTGGTTCAGAGAAGCCAAGGGAGCTACCTGGGGAGAGGAGCCCTTGGGCGATGCAGTCCCAGGATGGTGGAATGTCCAAGCACCACCGATCCACCTGGAGGAGACCAATCCTGCGCCTGAGTGGCCCACAGACACCGCATGGATGTGATCGCATCCATGCCCTTCCTGATATCTTGGTATGAACTCTTTTCCTTATCTTCGAACTTTAGTTTCTTTTCGATCGCACCCTTACACTGGTGCGATCTCTACTTCCTTCACCCACGCTTATCTCTTGTAACCCTACGCCCTACGGACAGCTTCCCCCTTCCTGTGGTCACTCTTTATGGCCATAGTAGTTTCCCCTGTCTCTATAAATAGAGCTGCCTATGTACTTGTACTCCCTAACTAGATCTACGTTTAATCTACATGGTATTTGGTTCAATGGTCACCCCTGAGGAGAAGGTCACTGATAAGACTTACCTTAACCATCCCAGACTTCTATCAGTCTCCTGTCTACTGTTGAGTGACAGCTCGAACTTGGCAATATCTTTGTGTCTTGGATCTATACCTGTAGATCGTGTCACAAAAGATCTAGTTGAACCTAGTTCACTCCTTGTTCTACCAAGAAGAGTCTAGTGGGCCCAAAGACCCCACTAGGGAAGATCTGTCAGAATTTACTCTGCCGCTGATCTCCCATCAGAGGGAGAAGAACAACAAAATGTCGACAACTCCTACCAAAACCAACCAATCCCCGATTCATCTAGAAGACTTTGAATCGGAGGAAGCTCTACTACTCCTAGCCATCATCTCAACCCCCGACCCCATTCAACCAGAACCTATCGTCGCCCTTCTGAGAGCCTATCCGCACCTCCGGCCCTTAACCCTGAAACTGTTACAGCCAACAGGACTCCAACTCCTGTCCCACCTAATACAACTACATCGCACCCAACAGAACAGGAATTAGAGCCGGATACCTATCCGCCTCCAGCCACTAGGAGGATGGAAAGATCCAAGCCAACCAAGAAACGGGCAGGCCTACCAATAGACTTCTCTGGAGAATCCGAAGATGCAACATGGTGGATCATGACCATAAGCAACTACTTCTCCATGAATGACGATATCTACACCTATGACCAAGATAGGATCAATACTGCCTTAAACAAGATGAGCAAAGGGAGAGGAAAGACATTTTTGGAAGCATACTACAATCAGCGGGAAGAGGCTGGAAAACCTTCAAAGAATGATTCCTTGCGGCATTTTCATCCAAGGAGGACCACTTGGACCATAGGAGGAAGTTAGCTGCTCTCAAACAGAAGGACAAAAACTCCTTCCCTACAACCAAGAAGTTGCAGGAATACACGCAGGACTTCCAGCTTTATGCCAGAAAAGCTAAGATGACGGATAACACCACCCTGATGGAATGGTTCGTCAGAGGCCTCAATCCATTGATCGTGGAAAAAGTCATAGCTGTTATGCTTGTACCGGGTAGGTCCAAGCATGGCCCTTGTATCCCTATACTGAGACAGAAAGTGAAGGGGGAAGAAAGGGTAAAGGTAAGTTCTAAGAGTAGGCAGAAGGAATAGTGATGGACAACGAAGGAGGGCATCACCAAGGATCAGAGAGAGAGCGATGGATATCGCCATAGGCAGGGAGGGCAGAGGATACTACCTAGTATATGCAAGGGGATGGCCGTATGACAGGAGATCAGGGGTAGGAGTGGCCATCAGTAATCAAGGGAACACGGTGATGTGACGAGAGAGGAGTAACTGAGGGACATCACCGGTGGTCAAGATGGAAGAAGCTTCAGCAAGGCGGTAGCCGGAGACGTTGCTGAAGCTCAGGGGCTTCTCAGGGAAATGACAGGTAGTTGTCCAGGGACGGTTGGATGACGGGAACACAGGGTATAAGATAGATTCATCAGAGTAGGAGAGTTACAGAGAGAGATCGGGAGATCATGGAGGAGGAATATCAAGGAATTATGGAAGGGGAGTAGGGACTCCTCAAGGGAGGTCTAAGATGGGGAACTATGGTACAAGGAAGCCGCTATAAGTACTAATCAGAGGAGGCGGCTGTGTAGTACAAGAGAGGGAGTGGGGCAAAGGGTACTGGTGATGAGTCATGGTGACGAATCATCAGAATATCCAAGAAGACAATGGAATATCAAGGAAATGCTGACTTAGCCAGAAGAATGGAAGGTGATCTGAGATCAGGGGCTAAGTCAGGAAGAATGGATAAGCCGAGATAATAATGGAATGGATGAGTCAGAAGGGTCAAGGGTTGAACCAAGATAAGAGATAGGAATGACTCATCCATGACTGATGTACACTGAGTAATCGGATCAAAGGGGAATGTCTATGACAAAGGGGATCCGAATAAGTAATGATGACAAGGACTAGATGAGTCAAAGAAACAGAGCATATCCACATGGAAGGTGAAGGACTCATCTAGGAATTGATAAGTAAGTCAAAAGTAAAGAAGTCAAAGGAAAAGAGTAGTCTATGTGGTACTCAGCTATGCTCCAGGGATGAATCGTAACACTTTTCTCCTTTCTTCCGCTTATTTCCAATTCCACTGTTGTTTTATTCCATATTTCTCCTCCAGCATTCTTCATTCCATCAGCATTGATGGCATTTCTGGGTTGTCGCAGTCTTTCCAGAGGTAGATTATGTCTTTTCACAAATGATTGATCTATAAAACAGTTTGTTGCTCCGCAGTCTACCAGGGCTCTTGTTTTTATCGTGGTTCTTCCATCTAGATTATGTATGAGAATCAGGATTTGGATTGCATCAGGATCTTTTGATACTAGTATAGATGGAAGTCTAGGGAGTCATGACATGATTTCACGCCCCCTCTTTAAAAACCCTTTACTTTGGCAATACGAGCAATCATTTCTGTGGATAGGGTGGATTGGACTTCCACCTTTACTACTGTTTCCTCCTTTCCTTCATTGTCTACTTCCATAGGTGTATAATCTTCATCATACACTTGTTTCAGTACTCACAGAAGATCGTCTTGATTAACCTTCTTTTTGCTAGTAAGCTTCTTTACATATTCATTGGCTACTCCCAC
Source organism: Austroboletus festivus (assembly GCA_038088875.1). Classification (NCBI taxonomy): domain Eukaryota; kingdom Fungi; phylum Basidiomycota; class Agaricomycetes; order Boletales; family Boletaceae; genus Austroboletus; species Austroboletus festivus. Next base: position 7,273 of record JBBPJU010000915.1, read on the forward strand.
TGGTTCTTCTTTTACTTCCCAGACTTTTTCCTGGGGTTTCGCTTGGTTTCCTCGGCTATTTCCTTGTTCCTGAGGGTGATCCCTTGGGTGTTTCCTAGTAGAACAACCAACTTTATGGCATATGAAGCATCAATTTTCCCTGATATGTTTGGCTTTCTCGATGGAGGTAAGTCTGATGATGTCTACGTCTATAGCATTTGGGTCCTTAGTTCTTCCTCCTCCTCCAGTTCCAGAGTAGGAGAGGTAATTCCCTTGTAAGTCTCTTTCTTGTTCTATTTGCCTCATTCTTTGATAGGACTTTTCTATCCATTCCTTTAGCATGTTAGGTTCTTTTACTAGAATGATGGGGGAGGAGATGTCAAAGTTAAGTCCTTTGACAAACCATTCACATAGTGCACCTTCACTCTTTTCTTTAGAGTTGGTGGCTTCAAGTTGGAAATCTTGGATGTATTCTTGGATGTTGGTCATGGTGGACAGTCCTCGCTTCATATGCATCTGGGTAAGTTTTCATTGGCTATCCTTGTGAGATTCATCCGATATGAAGGAGTTTGCAAATTCATAAGCGAAGTCTTCCCATTTCTTCTTCTTCCATTCTTTGTCAGTTATACTGTCATTTGACATATACCATCCTTTGGCAAATACTCTTCCTCTCCCTTTACTCATCTTGTTAAGGGCAGTTAAGATCTTCTTATTCTCGGTATCATAGAGATCCTCATTCATGAGGAAGTATGCTGTCATCGATAGAATCCACCATTTGGCGTTCTCTGCTTTTCCTGAAAAATCTGTGGGGCATCCTGCTTTAAGTTCCCTAGTGGTCATCTTCTTCCTTGGTTCTGGTAAGCTGAGGGTAGGGTCTTGATCTTCTTTGTCAAGGTCTACCTGAATCGGTTCTGGTTCTGGGGTGGGTGGTCTGCTCTCATAAGACTCTGGCTCCCTTCTCAAATTATCTGAAGATAAAGGTGGTAGTTCAACAGGTATAGGAGATGGATCCCTTCTGGTGAAGACAGTCTCAATAGTAGGGATCAGAGGGGCAGGTTCTGATGTAGAAGGTCTTTGATGTGAGCAGTGTTGACTGGGGATGGATGGATGAGATGTTCCAGAAATTCTGCTTCTTCCAGGGATACAAATAGATCTAAGAGGAACTGGGGTGTTTCTGATGGCCTCAGCTTGATCATCCACTGGTGGGTGATCCAAATCAGAGTCCACTGGTACAGTATACCTTTTTGATGAAATCTTGTCTGTTGATGGGTACCCTTCTTGTAGATTCAAGGGGTGATAGTTCAGCTAGATCTAATGTTATGCTAGACAAGCATGACACCTAGTCTGATCCTTTATCGCAGCGTGCACTCAATAGTAGCACAAAGACTAGTAGAATTCCTGAGTTCAATCGCTGCAGTGACTCTTTCACACTGAGGACACTAGACACCATACTTGTGATTGCGTAGATCTAGCTGAGGTTACAAGTACAAATGGCTACCATATTTATAGTGATCCCCTAAGGTATAGATCTCTATTGTGGAAGAGAGAGGCACTGTAGATCGAGATCCACAAGTGCGACACCTCACACGAGGCAAGGAAATGAGGTAGTCCAAAGATAAGGTAAATGAAAAGGGGGCAATGATGCCCAACACACTGGGATAGGGGACTGGAAGATAGAGCAGTGAGGCCTCCATGAGGAGAGCCAAAGTATTGGTACATCAATGGAGAGGTCATTGATAGAAGATCTGAAGTAGATCAATGACCTAAAGCGTCCCCAATACTGAGGTGGAAAGATGAACTCAGCTTTTGGGTATCAAAGGAAAAATAAGGGGTCTGCCTGAATGACTTTCAACCCACTTCTCATCACCACTCATCAGCCGTAGGCCAGGCAGGTTCCTCCTCCAAAGGAGGATCCAGCTCATCCACGTCATAACTGTTTCCCATCCAAAGCCAGCACATAGTGCAAAAGCAGTCCTTCCAATGACCAAGATAATCCCTGTCAGAGATCATAACATGTGCCAGGGTCAGCATGCACAAGATGCGATAATGGGGCCAAGGACACAGCAGCCTGGATTCCTGTATGGTCCCAGCAGTGTTGAATTGTCATTGCTGAGATAGAATTCCATGCTTTAGTGGCCATCACCATTGCCTTGCGCAGAATAACCTTCCATATGTCCATTTGGCCTTTTTCATCAAGAACAATTGCATGGTGACAAAATTGGTTGTGATAGTGAGCCTTGAAGCACTGTATTATACCAGCATCAAGAGGCTGAACAAAAGCAGTGAGGTTTGGCTGAAAAAAGATGATCTGAATGTAGTGAAGTGTAAAGGAGATCTTGTGGCCTGAAAAGTTGTCCACAAGTAGGCAAATATAGTGCTGATCAATGCCCATCTTCACATCAAGTGCTTTGATCCAGCTGGTGAAATGATCACCACAGCACCATGGCCATCAGATCCTAGGCTACAAATTGATAGACTTCAATGTACTCACTCTTCAAATAGCTCTCCTGTCATCCAGGCCTTCTGGTTGCTTTGATAATTGAAGCCAATACTCTGCAGAGTTTTGCTGTTGAAGCAACGTGGTTTTGCCACATAACCAATAAAATAAAGAGGAAGTTTTTCACTTCCATTCACATTGGTTGCAAACTCAAGGGTTAAATGAAACTTTTCCTTTTTCCTGCCACTCATCTGTTTTGTTGCAAGTCCATGATCAGGTGGTGCCCTGCATTGAAAGGTCAATCATATCCAACTCTAAACATTAAAATCTATGCCTCTTACTTCACAAATAAGCTGCTCTCATCAAAATTGAAGTGATCCTTAAGTGGGAATGTTGACAGGAGCTTTGAAATCCATTCTCATTCTGCTTGAACAGCCTCACATATCAACTGATCCTGCTTCTCCATGTTGACAACACTCTTTCAGGCCATACTCCTTGCAAAATGGAGCAATCCATTCTTCACCTTTCAAATGTTCTTCTTCTGGAACCTCCATTTGCTCTTTAAGCCATCAGCATTTCTCACAAAGCATTGCACCAGTCAAAACCCCCTTCTTGGCTTCCATCTGTTGGACCCATAAGCATAGGGCATGCTCCATATCTGGTTGGGTCACAATCTATGGCCGCTTCTTTGATAATGCTAATGGGTGTGACAGTGCACACTCTTCAAGTTCCTGTTGCATCTCAGGCTTCAGCTTTCATGAAAGTGTTGCCTGTGTGAAAGACAGTGCTCCTTCAGGCCGAGTTTTAAAGAACTCAACCACCTCATCCTGGGTAGTATTTGGATGATTGTCAATGTAAGCAAAGACTGTCAACCAATCATACAGAGTGAGGTTCTGACATTGCTCCAATTGTTTTGGAGGCTTGGCACTGCTAGCAGGAGTTGGTCCATCTTTCTGATGGGCTTTCTTTGGTTTTCAGTTGTATGGAGGAAGATCTTTGCAAGGCTTGCACTTTAAAATGGAGGCCATGAAGGTGAGTAGTATGGCGCTATATTTGCACATTTATTCAGCGCGTTTTTTATGGCCTCGCGTGGTTTCTTGCGCGTTTTTCGTGACCTTGCGCGTTTTTTTATGATCTCGCGCGTTTTTTTTTGGCCTGTGCATGTTTTGCGGTCGCGCATTTTTTTAAGAGATCAATGTACCGTTTTGTTGAATAGGGGAAATGGAAGCTCGCTGCACTTTTCAACATACTTGAATACAGAACATAGAGTCGAACATCCAAAATAATATGCGACATACAAACGATTACGAATCACAAATTTGCAGCTTGTCGATCAGGCCATTACATACATTGGAGATGAAGACATCAATATGACTCATACCAACGCCACACTCAAGTACTTGGAACATCAACTTGCGGCATCCAGGACTCACATGGCCAAACTGAAGATTCTGGAAACGGTTGATAGCATCACCAAATTGCTGCGGGTTCCTCCCATCCAGTAAAAAGCGGGCCATCCCATTCCACCAAATGGCATGCCAATCTTCTTTGCATCCAGCAGGGTCTTGACAATCATTTGCATGCGTAAGAATTGCTGGCTCTTCACATGCAAGGATGCAAATGTGCCGCTCGATAGCAGCTTTGGCATAAATGAGAGCAACAAATGTTTCATTACCCATCACAAGCTGATGCTCCCCCATTATCTCATCCCAAGGTAGGTCAAGGAGGCGCATGAAGCCACGTGTGAAAAATTTGGAGACGTTGAATCAGCAGCCTATCCGGACAAGCTCTGCAGTGTGGTATGAATATTTCTTGTCCCAGATGACATCAATGGCAAACTGTTGTGTCCTGGCACGGCATACTTGTCAACGAACAGCAACAGGTCCCAGAGTTCTTGCTGAGAATACCCTTGACCAAAGTTTGAACTACGTGATCTACAAAATGATCAGTAAAAGTCAACATGAAACATAGCAAAATGTTCCTTACCGGCCATTGATGTGGTCAAGGAATAAGTCAAAAACAGCACAACGCTCACCCATCAAAGTAATGGGATGGTCATCATCTTTCCCTTCCAAGTTGGTGCATGGAGACTCATAGGAAGCATCGCCAATAATAAACATGTCCTTGAACACATTTGAATGGGCGCCGAGAATGTCGCTATACAACTTGTACAGCATGTTTTCGACCTGGAAAACTTTGCGATACATGACAGTGACTTCAGGTGGCAATCACAAACCTTGAACACATGAGAGCCATTCAAAAAATAGTATTCACTATGCCGAACAAGCGCCGACATGGCTCAGGTGTCACAAAATTCAGTAGAGGGATAAAAAAAGGTGAATAGGGAGGTTGATTGCCTGAACGTGAAAAGTGACATAGTCACTCATCACGCTCTGTGACAGTACTCATCCGCCCTCGGCCCTGGTATCATATGGTATGGCCCTACTAGCGGGAAGGTACGTCGCCCCCTGTCTTCCCTCCTTCTTCCTTACATGCTATGGATGGCTGACTTCTCGCTCGACTACCCCGCTAAGCTGGTCACCCCCAAAGCGTGCTGTCATTTGATGACAGGAAGCGTTCCATATCCCCGGACATGCCCAGCGAGTATGACGACCTCTCTGTTCCCCACTCCAAGTTTGTCGGCGAACTCTTCTACCCCTCTTCCCCTCTCACTCTTTTTTAAGTAACCCAATCCCCACTTTGTTTTCTTCCCTATCTAAACTGCTTACTCTCAAGTCTGTTGGCCTCTCCAAATGCCATGTCGCCCAAACATACCAGCTCATCACCACCATCCTCCACCTCAATAACCTGGAGTTCATGTTTGATGACTGGCGCACCAACCCACCAACCAGAGGACTACTAACACCTCCGCCTCAATAACAAGACACGCTACCACTACCTCACATTGCAGTACTGCTACCTCTGCCAGCGCACCTGGACAATCTCATTCTCAAGTCCATCGGTCTCTCCAAATAAACCTACCTGCCAGCTCATCACTGCCATCACTGCTTCACCAGAGGAGCAACAGCACTTCCGCCTCAATGAGATGACGCAGCGCCGCTACCTTGCTCTGCAGTACTGCTCAATGACAAGACACAGTACCATTACCTCTGCCGGTGCAATCTCATTTTCAAGTCCATCAGTCTCTCCAAATGCCATGTTGCCCAAACCTGCCTACTAGCTCACCGCTGCCATCCTCCATCATGGACGTTGACCTTCTCTTCAGCCACCTCAAGCACATCATAACTGAGGTAGTCGAGATCCCAAGATCAAGCAAGAGTTCCTAACAGATGAGTCCCTTTCTCTATGTAATGATTATACTAATCACTTTGAATAATCCAAGCTTACTCAGGTCTGTTGGCCTCTCCAAACGCCATAGTGCTCAAACCTACCAGCTTATTGCCGCCATCCTCCACCTCAGTAACCTAGGGTTCAACAGTTGTGATATAGACACTGTCATCTGCAACGTCAAAGTGTGATTGACCTCCCTGGTCCCCCAAAACATGACAAGTTGTCCCAATTTCCTCAACCAGTTTTGCATCAACTTCGCCAATGATCAGCTGCAAAATATCATTCACACTGAGCCTTAGTCTTCCCTTGTAGTAACGTCAAATGGATAGTCATTCCCTGCGTGTACATATCTACACTTAACATGTTAATGTTGTGCCGGTGGTGGGAGCAGGCTAGCATCATGTGATACTGAACTTTGACTTGAATGCTGCACCCTTCCTGTCACTTGATGCTACCACATAGCTTACCATCACTCCCTGGCCCCGGGCAAGTCGAAATCCCCCCCGGTCTCCTTTCAGCCAAGGACATCCTCTGTGATGTCTATCAACATGCATGGCGGGTTCTTAATATGGACCAGGCAGACCCAATTCAAGTCACTTTTCATCTTACGGCAATCCAGGATATTGTCCCATTGTGTGAAGCAATTGAATCCATGTCAACAGGCCTGCAGACTTGGATCTGTGAGGTAGCCATTCGATACCGGGACCTTTTTGTAGCACTTTCACATTACAAAGATACTATGCAAAATCAGTAAGTCACATAGTTGATGGACAGCATTGAACCTACTTATCATTGTGACAGAATGGACGTCAATGTAAAAATACCACAGCCTACATCAATTCTTCACACTGGTAAACATGGTCGCCCACAGAAGATCATTGACATTGCATATCTCAAGGAGGCTACCCATGTTTTCCGGCAAATCAGTCTTACTGAATTGGCCCGGATGATAGGTGTGCACCGAAATACACTGTGCTCCTATATGAAGAAACACGGCATCATACGATCTTACTCAGAATTGACCAATGCTGAGCTGGACTCTCTTGTTACCCGTTTTAAGGCTCAGCATCCAGAATCAGGCCTTCGATATGTAATGGGGTATCTACGTGTGCATGGATATTGTGTGCAATATCACAGGGTCCATCGGTCGCTTTGCTGAGTTGATCGCATTGGCCAAGTTCTCTGAGACCGCCAAGTCAAAAGGCGGCGCAAATATTATGTCAAGCATCCAAATGCACTCTGGCATGTTGATGGGCACCATAAACTGATCTGTTGGGGGATTGTGATTCATGGATTTATTGATGGCTTTTGTCGTATGGCAAGTGTAACTTTGCTCAAATGGTCCATCAGTGATGTCATCTGCTGAGTTAGATAACTGGTTTGAGAGCAAGCGACAACAACCGCTCAGCAACTGTTTTGAAACTCTTTGAGCATGCGACATCTGATTATGGCATGCCATCTTGTGTTAGAGGTGACCGAGGAAGGGAAAACCTTGATGTTGCTGCCTATATGATTATGAAAAATGGTTCTCATCGAGCGTCCTTCATGTGGGGATTGTAAGTCTTTGTTCCAAGTCAGCGCTCATTAAAAACATGTTTTCTGATTTAGGTCTACACATAATTCACGGATTGAATGCTTGTGGGTTGAGGTTGGAACCCAATTTGCTCGCTGCTGGCAGGCTTTCTTCACATGACTGGAAAATCGACACATGCTTAATCCAAAAAATCCCCATCATATCTGGCTCCTCCACCATCTTTTTCTTCCAACAATAAATGATGACTGTGCTGCATTTCGAGAAGAATGGAATGCACATCCAATCAGTGGCCCGGACACTGGCAATAAAAGCCCAATGGTTTGTGCTCTTATGCTTGTTCAGGTATAACCCTGATAACGGTCTAGGATCTTCGCTTACTCGGTCAAACTCAATTTGGAGTATATCAAGACGATTGTGATGGGCTTAATCCAGACACCATTGATGACTCATATGGTGTTCATGGCCATCTCCTCACACGTAAGTGGCACCAAACAGGCCCTGGCCATCCACCCGATGAGGCAATTAGTGAAGGTGAAGACGGTGATGATGAGCCCCAGCAAGCAGATGACATAGTTTACGTTCCATCACATAAAGGTCCCTTTATGAGCGCTGAACATGAGATCAATTTTTTCAAGCTGCTGCAAGTTGTTGTGGAGCGCAATATTATCCCCAATGGATTTGGAGTTACTGCAGAGGAATGGGAGTCTGGCCATTACCCAGTGATCGAGACGATCCAGCTTGGTCGACGGCGATGTAAGCAACTTGATGTTTCGCTTGCAGAAGAAATTTGGTACAAACGGGCATGCTTATGGTATCAGGCAATTTTATGTTTTATGGAGTATTCCGAGTTTATGGACCATGTGGACCACTAGCGATCCTCAGTGGTGATCTATATAAACAGTCCATCTAGTCTGTATGCTGATGTGAGCGCTTCTGCAGCAGCGATCCCTCCCTATCTTACAACCACTTGTTACTTCTCCTCCTTGTGCCTACTCAGGCTATCTGAGTTATTATGTCTGTTGATCGCTCTACATTTTGCCGGGGTGGAGGTGGTACTTGTGATTGTGAGAGGTTCACCTGGCAGAGCAGTGGTAAACCTATCTGCGATGAATGTGACCATGGGATTAGTAAGCATCCTAGCGAACTGGAGCATCAATCTGATCGTCCTCCCCCGCTCCCTCCACCCACTGGCACTGCTATGCGACAACCTTCACCAACACCCTCGCTACCACCACCTTCCCAGCCATGTACAAGGTTGCAGGTTACTGAGATTCTCGGTAATCTGATTCCTCAATCCAAGCGGTTGTTGTCCCAGCCAGCAGGAAAAGCAGCAAAGGCAGAGGCCGTTGCAACTCTTGGTTGC
>JBBPJU010000916.1:0-15871 GCA_038088875.1 Austroboletus festivus
CTCCCATATCACACTCTTCCTCTTCTCCATGCTCCCATATCACACTCTTCCTCTTCTCCATGCTCCCATATCACACTCTTCCTCTTCTCCATGCTCCCATATCACACTCTTCCTCTTCTCCATGCTCTCATATCACACTCTTCCTCTTCTCCATACTCCCATATCACACTCTTCCTCTTCTCCATGCTCCCATATCACACTCTTCCTCTTCTCCATGCTCCCATATCACACTCTTCCTCTTCTCCATACTCCTATATCACACTCTTCCTCTTCTCCATGCTCCCATATCACACTCTTTGTGATGTGATCTATGGGTATAGATCTGAGACACAAAGAATCCCTGGTGTTCAGCTGTCACTCAACAGTAGACAGGAGACTGATAGAAGTCCAGGATAGTTGTAAGTCTTGTGGTGACCTTTCACTGACAAGAGGGAGCTGTTGAACCAAATATCACGTAGATTAAATGTAGATCTAGTTAAGGAATTACTGTACATGGGCAGTTGTATTTATAGTGAGGGAGAAGGTTACTATGACCATAAGAGGCAATCATAGGAAGGTGGGGGACTGCCCTCAGGGTGAAGGGTTATAAAAGATAAGCATAGGTAAGAGAAGAATGGGAGAAGGATAAGATCACACCAGTATAAGGGTGCGATCACAAAGGAGATAGTGTCTGTAGGTAACAAAAGATAAGAAATAGATCAGAGTATGTACAATGAGATCTAGGCATGGATGCATCACATCCATGCTAGATCGGTGGGCCACTCAGGCGCAGGTGCAGTCTCCTCTAGCTGTACTGGTGGTCCTTGCATGTTCCACCATCCTGGCACTTGTGCCTCCTGCTCTAGCACCTCTCCCCAGGTAGCTCCTTTGGGCTCTCCATTCCAGAACTGGTGTCGTCCATCAGGGTTCCCTCCATAGGCGGCCATGGCGATGTTGGCATTGAGTCAAGGTCTGTCCCTGTCAGAAGGAAAAGGGGTGGCCCTCCATGGGTAATCTACATGGTGCATGACATTACCCTGTCAATAAGGTCGATGGACCTCATCGATCTCATCCCAATCTAGCATCCATCTAGTCAGATCGATCCTCTCTGTGACTGGAGCAGAGATGTTGGGGGTGACCTGGGGCTTCCTCCTGGCAGAAGGGGCAGGTGTAGTAAGGACAGAAGGGTCGGAGATGGGTGGAACTTCCACACTGATAGCATTGATATGTAGGTTCGGGGCTCAGTGGGTGAGACTGGGGTGACATTTCTGTACTTGGTGATGCGGGTGGCAAGGGATCGCTTAGGTTGGCGGTTGGGTATGGGGTGGGGGGATGGGGTGGATAGGATAGATAACTGTTGTGAGGGAAGGTCTTCAACTTCTCCTTCGGATCTTTCCGCAGTTTCAGGCACCTTAACATCTGTAAGAGGTTTGGCGATACGAATTGGAATGGGAAGAAGATTCTCTTGTTCTTCGCTATCTTGTGATTCTCCAGTAGTCCTTCCAATCGTCGGATTCTTAAATGGGAAATTGCTCCCATTAAGAAAGGCAAACTGTCCTGCAAGTTTGATGTTGATAAATCCTCGCTGTCCCATAGTTTGGGGAAGCTGGAGGTAGATGGGATAAAGCTTTCCGAAGAAGGTGAAGGTGGGGAGGTGTTTGATAAAGAATCTCAGTCCATAGAAGTGGAGCGCATTGAGGGTCTGAGTGCCCACCGTGTGGAGATTTTCTGCAATCACCTCAGTAATATTTGTAGTTTCACCTTCTTTGACGAGGAGTCTTGTGGAGACATAGCTGCAGTAGGCTTCGATGAGAAGGACAATGGAGGATAATTTCCTGAGCTCAAGGTTTGCCTCTAATAAGGCCAGTCCCTGGGGATCTTCTAGGACAGCTGTGTAAGCGACTCTCCTATAAGAGGGAGGAAGAATCTGGAGATTGAAGACATCCTTGACCAGGGCGAGAATAAGAGACATGAAGAGTGATGAGAATGGTGGCGTGAGCAGAGATATCGAGATCGTTGACATAGAGATTGAAATGAAGGGAAATGTAGAAATGTAAGGTAACTAAAATGGGGAGTAAATTCCTGCCATATGAAAGAAAAAAAGGAAGAGAGTGTTGAATGAAAACTGAAGGAATGATGGGCTAGTAATGATAGTGATAGGGGCAGTAGTTGATCTGACAATAGTATTCGTGGGTTTCGATGTGTTGTTGGTCATAGTGTCTTTTTCTTTTTGGAGTGAAAACAGAGATGTGGGAAAAGCAGTGGGAATATTTAGTGGGTTTATTGGTTTTAAGTGAGAATTGGTAGAAGTTGCAGCATTTGGTGGGTTGTTTGTCATCGATCATAACTTGTGTTTTCTTTTATATGCAGTGAGTATCTCATCAGCATGGATGAAGTTGTTTTTGGACTCCCAGGTATTCTCAGATGTGGAGTATCCCTTCCATTGAACTAAATAGGACCTGTGTCCTGGGTATCCTCTGTGATTGATGATGCATTCTATCTTATATTCCTCTTCATCACCTACAATCTCGGGTGGAGGTGGCATTCCAGCAATCCCATATTTGTCATTCTGGACAAATGGGGATAATTGAGAAGCATGGAATATGTTATGGATTTTCCAAGTTGAGGGTAAATCCAATTGATACATCACAGGTGAGAGCACTTTCATGATGAGAAAGAGTCCTTCCCTTTTTGGACCAAGCTTCATGGATGGATAGGAGGTTTTAAGGTTTTTGTTGGATAGCCACACTTTATCACCTTTCCTCCATGGTTTAAACCTTGGGAAGTCATGGGAGAATTGTTGGACATTGGTGATCACAGCTAAAGCTTCATCCCGGGCACCCTCAAGTTGTTTTAGGCAGTTTTCTAGATTTGGGTTAAGTGTTTTTCCAATTGGTGGATAAGCTCTGGGTTTGTATACCATCATCAGGTGGAAGGGGGATTGTTTGGTTGCGGAGTGTGTGGAGGAGTTGTGGTTAAACTCGGCCATTGGAAGTAGTTCGCTCCATTGACCCTGTTGTCCCTGACAGAATATCCTTAGATATGTTTCTAACTCCTGATTGACTCTCTGTTTCTCTGTTGGTCTGGAGGTGATAGGCAGTGGAGAGGGTGACATCATACTGTAGGAGTCTGGCTAGTTCTTTGGCGAATGCAGATGCGAATTGAGGGCCTCTGTCAGATATTACTTTGGAGTGTAGGCTGAATCAGGGGAAGACGAATTTGAAAAACAACTCTGCTACTCTGGCTGCATCTACCATTTTCATCATTAGGATGAAAATTGCCCACCTACTAAGTCCGTGGTCCACCACCACAAGAATAGAGTCTGATCCATGAGAAGGGGGGAGATCCATGATCATATTCATAGATATGGTGTGGAATGGGTGTGGACTGGTGGCCAGAATGGGCATCAGGGGCAGGTGTGATGGGTTGTTTATATTTTTATTCTGCTGGCAGATTGGACAACCAGCAATGTATTTCCTGATGAATGTGGAGAGTTTGGGCCACCAGTAATCACGGGATAGGAGTTGGATTGTGTGGTATTGGCCTTCATGTCCTCTGGCAGTGGAGGAGTGAACAGAATAGACCAGGTCTTTCCATGCTTCCAGGGGAATATAGAGTTGGTGTCAGAAGTATAGTTGTCCTCCCTCGTAGGTCCAGTCCAAGGGGTGGGATTTCTTGGGGATGTGGTTTTCCTTGTACATGCATTGGAGTGTGTCCAGAACTAATGGATCTTTTTCAGAGGAGGATTTGATTTTTTCTTTTAGGGCAATATCAATTTGTTTGGTGAACAATTCTTCTGGGAGTAAATGGAGTTCCAAATTATCATCAGATAGATTTGGATTAGGAAGTCTGGATAAGGCATCTACCGGGCCCATTTGAGTTCTGGGGAGGTGGTGGAAAATGAGGTCATATTCCTGTAGGAATAGTTGCCATCATGTGTGTTGTCGGGAGAGTTTCTGGCCCTCTTTGAAATACAGAAGATTTTTATGGTCCGTAAGGAGGGTAACTGGGTGGTTGGTCCCAGTTAGATAGTGTTCCCAATCATCCAGGGTATGGATGATGCCCAATAACTCCTTATCATAGATATTATAGTTCCACTCTGCCAGAGATAAGGTACTGGAGCGGTATGCACATGGGTGCATGTCTCCATTGACATCTTTCTGCATTAACACCCCTCCCGTTCCCACTAAGGACATATCTGTCATTACAAAGAAGGGTTTTGTTGGGTCTGATATGGAAAGAATGGATTGTTTTAGGAATTGTTGTTGTAGTTTCCAGAATGTGGTTTCTTGCAGTTCTGCCCATTGCCACTTGACTTCTTTCTTGGTTAGTTCAATAAAAAGGCATGCTTTGATGGAGAACCCTTCTATGAATTTCTGATAGAAGTTGCAGAACCCTAGGAAGAAGTGGACTCCTTTGACTGATATGGAGAGGTTCCATTCTTGAATGGCTTTCAGCTTTACTGGATCCATTTCCATATGTCCTTCAGAGATTATCATCCCCAGATACTCCATTACTTTGGTGTCAAAGGAACATTTTTCCAATTTAAGATAGAGTTTATGCTCCATCATTCATTCCAGAACCTTTCTGGTTCTTTCATCTTGGGTCTTTTGATCGGAGGAGTGGATTAGGAGGTCATCCATATATATAATTAGCCATCCCTCGGCTAGGTAGTTGGCAAAGATGTTATCCATGAGGGCCTAAAATGTGGCAGGGGAGTTGTATAAACTGAAGAACATTACTGTGGATTCAAAGAGACCCATCGGGGTAATGAAAGCTGCCTTTCATCTGTCTTCTGGTATTATTTGTACGTTGTTGTATCCCCACCTTATGTCCATCTTGGTAAAGATATGCGATCTCCTGAGTTTATTGATTAGATCTCCGATCAGAGGTAAAGGATAAGCATTCTTGACAGTATGCTCATTCAGGTATCAGTAATCTTGGCAGCGTCAAAGTTTGCCATCTTTTTTATTGACAAAAAAGAATGGGGATGCTTGGGGGGATTTTGATGGTTGGATTTTTCTGGATTTCAAATGTTCTTCGATAAACTTTCTGCAGGCCTCGGTTTGTTCTGGATTGAGGGGGTAATTCTTCACTTGTCGAGGGGTAAATGAGGGGAGGAGATCAATGTGGTGGTTGTAGGTCCTTTTTGGGAGAAGCATAGTTGTGGCTTCTTCTGAGAATACCATGTGGTACTGTCAGAATTTTTCCAGTAAGGTTATGCTGTCTTTCTGCTCCTTTTGGGTGATATCAGTGAATATCGTTAGTTTGTTGATCTCCTCCATGTCATCAGTACAGCATCTGATGAGGACTTCCTCATTTGGTTCTTTGGCCAAATTGGTGGTCAGGTACTTGATTAGATACCTTTGTTCTTCTGGGTCAGGACTTCTTTTTCCTCCTTTTAGTTTCCTGTGGATCCAATCAATGGCTGGGTTGTGCTTCACTAGCCAGCTCATCCCGAGTATCATGTCGGTCTTTCCACTTCCGATCACCAGGTAATCCCTTGTTTTCCTTTTTCCTCCAATGGATGTGGTGATAGTGGTTTTATGGGTAATGTCTCCTCCTTTATTTGAGGAACTGTCAGCATTGATAGCAACCCATCTGATCTTTAGTTTGGTGAGGGGTAATCGTAATTTGTGGGCGATAGATTTATTAATGAAGCAACTGGTTGCTCCACTATCGACTAGGGCTTTGATCTCAGTGGTTCCTGGAAGTATTTGAATGGGGATTGTGATTGACTTTCATTCCATAGATTGTACATTCCAGATTGTAGGAGAGTTACACACTGACTAAGCTCTCCAGATCAAAAACCCTTAGCCCTTTCCACTCATGCCCTTAATTCTTCCATGCTGATTTTTGCAATGGTTTCTTCCTTCTCCTCTCCTTGGTAGTCAGGTTCTTCATAGACCTCCTTTAAGATCTTGACTATGTCCTCCTCTTTGATGTATTTAGTTCCGAGAACCTTGATGTAATTGGTGATTGCCAATGATCCAGGGGTGGTATCGGAGATCTCTTTAGTTTGTTTCCTTTTTTGGAACTTATTGCCAGTGGGGTGGGAAGATGTTCCTGGCCATAGATGATTCCTTGTGGAGCACCCTGCTTTGTAACAAATAAAGCAATGATTTTCCTTTATGTGCTTAGCCTGATTGGTCAGTGATAGTTTGATGACGTTGATGTCCATAGCATTGGGGTCCCGTGCTATGAATTGGGCTTTGAATCAATTCCCTTTCAGGTCTCTGACTTGTTCAATTTGTCTCATCTGCTTATAACTGGCCTCGATCCAGTCTGTAAGGGTTTCCGGCTCCTTTATTCCTATGACCTTTTCTGCAATTAAGAGGTTAAGGCCCCTGACAAACCATTCTGTCAGGGTGGCATCATCTGTTAACTTTGCTTTTCCGGTGTAGAGCTGGAAGTCCTGCATGTATTCCTGCAATCCTTTTGTTGTAGGGAAGGACTCTTTATCCTTCTGTTTCAGAGCAGCTAACTTCCTTCTATAGTCCAAGTGGACCTCTTTGGATGAAAATGCTTCAAGGAATCTTTCCTTGAACTTTTTCCAGCCTTCAGTATCTGGAATCATCCCTTCCTCTCACTGATTATAGTATGCTTCAGAAAATGTTCTCCCTCTTCCTTTGCTCATCTTATTCAAGGCCGTGTTGATTCGGTCTTGATCATAGATGTAGATGTTGTCATTCATGTTAAAGTAGTTGCTCATAGTTATGATCCACCATGGGGTGTCCTCTTCATCTCCGGAAAAGTCTATTGGCAGGCCAGCTTGCTTTTCGGTCTTCTGTCTAGACATGATGAATGGGTCAATGTCTAGGGTGAAGTCCTCTGCTGTTGGGTGTGATGTAGCTGTATTAGGTGGGACAGGAATTGGATTCCTGTTGGCTGCAATAGTTTCTGTGTTAAGAGCCGGAGGTGTGGGTAGGCTCTGAGAAGGGCGATGATAGGTTCTGGTCGAATGGGGTTGGAGGTTGTAATAATAGCTAGGAGACGTAGAGCTTCCTCTGATTCAAAGTCTTTGAGATGAATCAGGGATAGGGGCATTTCTGTAGGAGTTGTCGACATTCTGATTCTCTTCTCCCTCTGATGGGAGATCAGCGGTGGAGTAAATGGTGGCAGAACTTTCCTAGTGGGGATTTGGGCCCACTAGACTCTTCTTGGTAGAACAAGGAGTGAACAAGGATTCAACTAGATCTTTTGTGATGTGATCTACGGGTATAGATCTGAGACACAAAGAATCCCTGGTGTTCAGCTGTTACTCAATAGTAGACAGGAGACTAATAGAAGTCTGGAATAGTTGTAAGTCTTGCGGCGACCTTTCACTGACAAGGGGGAGCTGTTGAATCAAATACCATGTAGATTAAATGTAGATCTAGTTAAGGAATTACTGTACATGGGCAGTTGTATTTATAGTGAGGGGGAAGGTTACTATGATCATAAGAGGCAATCATAGGAAGGTGGGAGACTACCCTCAGGGCAAAGGGTTACAAAAGATAAGCATAGGTAAGAGAAGAATGGGGGAAGGATAAGATCACACCAGTGTAAGGGTGCTATCGCAAAGGAGATAATGTTCATAGGTAACAAAAGATAAGAAATAGATCGGAGTATATATGATGAGATCTAGGCATATGTTATGATTTCTTTTCATTTACAAATAACCATTGTATCGACTCTAGCTCTTCGTTTCCTCTTGGATAATCCCACTTGGGATAAGTCCAATTCATCTTCAGGCTGAGTCATATCCTTTTATTCATGCTTATTCATTCATATCTAGTAATTGGCCTGATTACTTCACTGATAACTGTCATCATGAGTCATCCTCCTAATCTTCTGACTCATTGATTATTCTTTGACGTTCTATTACCTTCTATATGACTCATCTACGGACAGCCTCATTTCCATTCAAGGCAGTATTCCCACACTGCCTCTCATTCTATTTCCCTATATAAACTCATCGCTCTGCTGCCATGTACTTTAGTCTAGTTCTCCCTTACAATCATATCTCTTGTGCTTGTCCCCTTGTCAGACTCCTGAGTGTTCTCTTCCACTCAGTCTTCCTGACCCTAGTCTTTGTCCTACTCTGAGTGGACGCTATCCATATTGAACTCTTTGAGTATTCACTAGATGATACTTGACACTGAACCCTTGACCCTAAGGGCTACGCTTGGACTTATCCAGTACAAGCATAACAAAAGAACTAGACTCCCATATTGTGACTAGTTTTAACTCTAAGTCGCCCACCATTTCACTCCCCGAACATCTCAATTGGCAACTTCGCCAAGACCCAGAAGAATCTGAACCAGAAACTCCTGAACCCTCCAAATCTTCTGAAGAGGAGCCCTCCAACCCAGATCTCTCCATCTACAACAAACCAACAGACCTCCCGGATCTCACTAATCAACTATCATTGATGCTTGTCATCCCCAGAGTACCAACCCCTCCAAGCCCAACACCCCGACCTCACACAGGTCGAGTTTTCTTCCCACCTTTAGTACGCCCTATCCCTTCATTAGTAAACACCATGTCTACCCTGAAACCAACCGAATTGCATCTTGGTACTCCAGAAGACTTTGACGGAGCCCCAATCAGGGCCTTACCATGGTTGAGGACAGTACAACTCTACCTTGCAGTTAATGCCAATCTCTATAATACAGATACTAAGAAAATCGCCTATGCACTATCTTACATGAAGAAAGGGACAGCCCTCACCTGGGCCGCTACGTTCAGAGAAACCAAGCTGACTGGAGGAAACTTCACTCTCAGAACCTGGACAGACTTCGAAACCACTTTCAAAGATACATTTGATAACAAGGACACAAAGGGAGAAGCGTTAGCCTGGCTGGCTAAAACCAGGATTTACAAAAACCGCTCTGGAGGGTATAATCCAACTCTTTAGAACTACATCGCTAACTTCAAAAACAAAGTCACCATCGCAGGAGTAAGCAATGATGACATCTTGATCAACTACTTTGCATCAGGAATCCCTGTCTCTCTTATGAGATGTGTCCATACTATGGAAATCATACCAACCACCATCAACAGCTGGTATACTAAAACCACTCACTTCGCCACAGTTGAAGAAAGAGCTCTTGAAATCGCCTCAAGACATAAGAAAGGTAACACTACCTTCACTCCCACATTCACTCCTTGCACCACCAAAGATCCTAACGCCATGGATGTCAACATCATCGCCCTGCCAAAGAAATTGACTGATGAAGAATGAGAAAGGTGTAGAAAGGAGGGATGATGCTTCAAGTGCCGACAGAAAGGGCATATGATGAAGGACTGCAGGGTTAAGTTTGAACAGAAACCACCTGCAGTAAATCCCAAGGATATCAAAGTTGTTGAAACTGGAATAGAGAAGATGGAAGAACAGGTTGTAGGAAAGGTGGTGATGGATTTTTAAACAGGAGGATGAAAGCAACGCACGTACCTCCTCCATCTCAACCATGTACCAGTATCAAAGCAATGCGAATCCCTATTCAACTCCTCCTCGCATCAGACATGGTTAAAGCCGTCGCCACCTCAGCATTAGTCGATTCAGGAGCACAAATCTCCTGTATAGATTGGAAGTTTGTCAGAAAGCATCATCTCCCCCATCATCAACTCTTATCTCCTATCACTGTATGAAATGCCGACACCTCCCTAAACAAAGGAGGATCAATTAAATTTACCACGACTCTTTTTGTTAACATCAATGGATTCCTTTGACAAACTACCTTCCACATCATGAACTGTGGAAGAGAGAATGCCATACTTGGACTTCCATGGTTGACGGAAACCAACCCAACAATCAATTGGAAAGAAAGGACTCTTCAGATATACCCAGAAACTGATCAAACTGCCGAATTCATGGCTCTTCATGAACAAACTAAACAAGAGAAAGAAGAGCTCTATACAAAATGAAGATATCAAGAGCCACCTCTGAGACATGTCTCTGTGGATGCTCTTACCGATGAACATCTTTTTGCTTATCTAGATCGAACCGAAGATGACGTTCTTTGTGTGCAAATAGCTCTAGGAAGAGACATGACACATCTAAAACCCCTTCGATCTCTATCTAGAACGATTCTAGCCAATCAACAATTCATCCCTAACCCCTTTCTGACCTGTGCAGCTTTAACTACTTCAACCCAATTGGCCATCGATAATAAAAAGAAGGAAGTGACCTTACCAGAAGCATATTCTGCCTATGAAGATATCTTCGCCGACGAAGACACCCCTCTTCCCCCTAGTAGAGACTGCAATCATGAAATCAATCTCACCAAAGGCTTCATTCCCAAAATTGGAAAACTCTATCCCCTTACCACCAAAGAACGAAAAGCCCAAGAAGAATTCTTGGATGAAAACCTGAAAGCCAGAAAAATCTGCCCTTCTTCTTCCCCACAAGCAGCCCCATTTTTCTTCGTCAAAAAAAAAGGACAGGAAATTACGACCTGTCCAAGATTATAGATACCTCAATGACCATACTATCCAAGACGCATATCCTTTACCTCTGATCTCAGATCTATTGGATAAACTTAAGGATGCCAAGATTTTTACCAAATTCGACATTAGATGAGGGTACAACAATATTCGGATAAAAGAAGGCCATCAATGGAAAGCAGTGTTCATTACTCACCAAGGACTCTTCAAACCTGTAGTTATGCCCTTCGGTCCAAAAAATGCCCCTGCTATGTTCCAGCGATTTATGAACAAGGAATTCAGAGACCTCATTGCTGCTGGAAAAATTGTCATTTACATGGACGACATTCTCATCTTTTCCTGCAACCAACAGGAACATGATGAGACAACATGACAAGTCCTTCAACGAATGAGGGAACTAAACCTCCATTTACGACTACAGAAGTGTCTTTTCAATGTTTCAGAGGTCGACTATCTCAGAATGATCGTCAAACCAGGCTCTCTTGCCATGGACCCCATCAAACTTGATGGGATTGCCTCATGGCCAGTACCAACCAAAGTCAAAGACATCCAATCTTTTCTCAGATTTGCAAATTTCTACAGACGATTTGTTCCCCATTATTCAGAAATAGCCTGCCTCCTCCTTGACCTCACAAAGAAGGACCAACAGTGGGAATGGTCTTCTGCATGTAACGATGCATTTACACGACTTAAGGAACTCTTCCTATCACAACCGATTCTCCAGTTCCCAAATTCCTCTGCTCCTTTTGCTATCGCTATGGATGCCTCCAAATACGCCACTGGAGGTATTCTCCTTCAAACAGATTCTAATGGTGACTGGCATCCTTGCTCCTATCTATCTCAGACATTTTCTCCTACAGAACGAAATTACGATATTTATAATTGAGAACTCCTTGCGGTAATCCATGCTCTCAAAGCATGGCGACATTATCTCCTCGGTTCTCTCTTCCCTGTTCAAGTATTTACTGATCATAAAAATTTGCTATATTTTAAACAACCTCAAAACCTTAATCATCGACAGGCCCGCTGGCTCCTCGACCTTGCAGACTATGACCTCAAAATGATCCATGTTCCTGGCTCCCTCCTCTCAGGCCCTGATGCACTCTTCCGCTGCCCAGACCGTTGCCCAGATGACTCTTCAGACAATTCTTCTGTTACTCTACTTCTCCCATCACTTTTTGTTAACCTCATTGATACTGCGTTATGATCCAGTATTACATCCCTATCCTCCTCTGACCCTCTAGTCCAACACACCATTTCTAACCTTTCTAATTCCCCTCCTATCCTTTGCGCCCGCCTTTTGGAATGGAAATATGAAGATAATATTCTCATATACCACAACCGCATTTACATCCCTCCTTCTCTCTGTCATGACATAGTCTCGCGCTGTCATGATCACCCCTCTGCTGGCCACCCAGGCTTTCTTAAGACTCGCCAACTAGTCTCCACTGAATTCTGGTGGCCTGGATTAGCTTCCTTTGTTTGCCAATATGTCGCTGGTTGCACTGCCTGCCAAGCGAACAAATCTAATACTCATCCCACTTCCCCACCTCTCTTTCCCATCAAGTCTTCATGTACTCACCCTTTCCAACAGATTTCTTGTGACCTCATTACTGATCTCCCTCCCTCTGACGGCTTTGATTTCCTCTTGGTCGTGGTCGACCATGGGCTTACAAAGGGGATAATCCTCTGCCCAACAAAGAAAACTGTCACCACAGAAGATGTAGCAGCCCTTTTCTTTCATAAAGTTTACAAACGGTTTGGACTATACGATAAAATCATCTCTGATAGAGGACCACAGTTTGCATCCTCTTTCACCAAGGAATTAGGAAAATTGCTAAAATATGACCTTGCCCTGTCAACTGCCTACCACCCTCAAACAGACGGAGAAACTGAGAGAGTAAATCAGAAAATAGAAACCTACCTTCATATTATTTGTGATAACCATCCCTCTGATTGGACCAAACATATCTCTACCACTGAATTTGCTCACAATCATCGTCCCCACTCTGTCACAGGAAAATCTCCATTCTACCTCATGATGGGGTATGAACCCCTAGCCCTTCCAACTGTATTTCCAAATAGTAACATCCCAGCCATTGAAGAACGAGTCAAGAAACTTTTAGCGGCTTGAGAAGAAGCCCTAGCAGCCCATGAACTAGCCAGACAACTGATGGCCACACGCTTGAAGAAGTCTTTTACGCCATTTACTAAAGGAGATAAAGTTTGGTTAGAAGCACGAAATCTAAAAAGAAACACAGATAATCCAAAGTTTGTGCCCAAGAGAGAAGGACCCTTTACCATTGTTCAGGTGTTATCTCCTATCTCTTATTGCTTACGTCTCCCCAATACCTTGAAGATTCACCCCGTCTTCCACGCCTCCCTTCTCACCCCTTATCACGAGAACAACGTCTATGGAAAAAACTTCCCTAGACCCCCTCCGGAGTTAATAGAAGGCGAAGAAGAATATGAAATTGAAAAGATAATACGTCACTGCGGAACTCCATCAAAATGCTTCTATTTGATCCGATGGAAAGGATACTCCACCGAAGAAGATTCATGGGTCCCAGAGCAGGATATGAAAAATGCAAAGTCCACCTTAGAGGAATATAAGAACCATCATCCTTCCCTCTCATCTCTTTAGCTTCTACCTCCATTGACGCTACCACCCTTCAGACTTCATTACTTTCAAAATGTCTTCCATCACTTCTGTTTCCTCCTTCATTGACACCCCTGCTTTGACTCCTACCCATCCCGTCACTCCCCTAGTCACCCTCGATGCCATCGCCACTGCCGCCGCAGACATCTCCGCTACTAGTACGCTTCCACCAGGTGTATCTTACCCTCCCATGCATGCTGAACCAATGACTGACCACCTCCTTGAAAAGGCTTGAAGAGAACGAGTCTATATAGAAATACTCTGTCACCCTGGACATACCCTCACTATCAACGATCTTCTACACCCCCATTCAGCACTCCATAGCCTTTTTATGGCTTATTTAGGCTGTGGAACTCTTGAAACGATGAGTTGGACTATGACTTCGAACACCCATGTAGGGCTCTTCACCTCTAGGTTACAATGTGTAGGAATGGATATTCAACACCTCATCGAAGACGCTATGCACCAGTTGGACATGACCCACATGTTAGAACGAGTCAAGGAAGTTGCTAGAGAGAAAGGTGAATGACATGCCACCTATCTTGCCGCCACCACTCCCTCTGCCTCTTCGTCACTGCTTTCTCCTGAAGAACAGGCCCTACTTGATCGGGTTGAGGCTTGGTGGTCTGGAGGTGATCATACTATGCCTCTTTCACCACGCCACCCCCGCTACCATGAAGCCTGTTTCTCCTGTCATCACCTTGGCCACCTCAGAGTAGACTGCATATTCTATCAGTGTACTCATTGCCTTAAATGGCGACCTGGTCATAACTAACATTCGTATCCTCTCCGTCATCGCACTCCATCCCAATCGTCATCTTCATCCTCCATATCATCCTCCTCTTATCATGCTACCACTCATTTTGCTTTGCCTATTCCACCTCCACCTGGAATCCCATTTCCTCACCAAAGTATGGGGCGTGGACGTCCCAGAAGATCGCCCCCTCGACCTCGTTCTCTGAGTCCTCAGTCAGAAGGGTCGCTCATTGACATGTACGATCCTGTCGCGGAATCTAATATGACAGGAGATGTCTGTGATATCTAGGTTGAGAATAAACTGGCTGCTGTGCACCGGCTCACCTAGGTGTCTTTTGCAGTAGCTTCAAGTGTACAAAGGAGGTGATGTTACGATTTCTTTTCATTTACGAATAACCATTGTATCGACTCTAGCTCTTCGTTTCCTCTTGGATAATCCCACTTGGGATAAGTCCAATTCATCTTTAGGCTGAGTCATATCCTTTTATTCATGCTTATTCATTCATATCTAGTAATCGGCCTGATTACTTCGCTGATAACTGTCATCATGAGTTATCCTCCTAATCTTCTGACTCATTGATTATTCTTTGATGTTCTATTACCTTCTATATGACTCATCTATGGACAGCCTCGTTTCCATTCAAGGCAGTATTCTCACACTGCCTCTCATTCTATTTCCCTATATAAACTCATCACTCTGCTGCCATGTACTTTAGTCTAGTTCTCCCTTACAATCACATCTCTTGTGCTTGTCCTCTTGTCAGACTCCTGAGTGTTCTCTTCCACTCAGTCTTCCTGACCCTAGTCTTTGTCCTACTCTGAGTGGACACTATCCATATTGAACTCTTTGAGTATTCACTAGATGATACTCAACACTGAACCCTTGACCCTAAGGGCTATGCTTGGACTTACCCAGTACAAGCATAACAGCATGGATGCGTCACATCCATGCTGGATCAGTGGGCCACTCAGGTGCAGGTGTAGTCTCCTTTAGCTGTACCGGTGGTGCTTGCATGTTCCACCATCCTGGCACTTGTGCCTCCTGCTCTAGCACCTCTCCCTAGGTAGCTCCTTTGGGCTCTCCATTCCAGAACTGGTGTCGTCCATCAGGGTTCCCTCCATAGGCGGCCATGGTGATGTTGGCATTGAGCCAAGGTCTGTCCCCATCAGAAGGAAAAGGGGTAGCCCTCCACAGGTAATCCACATGGTGCGTGACACTCTTCCTCTTCTCCATGCTCCCATATCACACTCTTCCTCTTCTTCATGCTTCCACATCACACACTTTCTCTTCTCTATACTCCCATATTACTCTCTTCTCCTATTCCATCATTTCATAGCACTCTCTTCCCCTTCTCTATCCTCTCATAGCACTCTCTTCTCCTTCTCTATTCTCTCATAGCACTCTCTTCTCCTTCTCTGCCCTCTTATAGCACTCTCTTTCCCTTCTCCACCCTTTCATAGCACTCTTTTCCTCTTTCCCATCCTCTCACATCACTCTCTTCTCTCTCCCTATCCCTTCACATCACTCTCTCCCCTCCCATCCCTCCACATCACTCTCTTTCCCTCCCCCACTCTTCCATAGCACTCTCTTCCCCTCCTCTATCCTGTTATTATTATCATTTCATGTCAGCTTCTTATCTAAAATTATTTATCTGTGTTGCTATCTAGTATAATAAAGATTTAGAAAAATTTTGAAGTATGTTTGTGTTTATTTGGTATATGCTGAGTTTCAAATTTTCGCCCAAACATATATATACCAGCCTCTCTTTGAAAATTTCTCACACCTTCTCTTTTCTTTATTACTATCATCTCTTTTTTTAACCACTACCATTTCTTTCCTTAACCACTACCATTTCTTATTTCACTTATTGTATATATGATTCACAATTTCAAAGGTGAGTTATTATATATTTTTGTTTTATTTTGTTTTGCTTTTTACTTTTCTTTTTAGATTTTAGATTTTTATTATTATTGGTAAGTTTTCTTTTTATATATTAAAGTTTAAAATGCTCATGGTTTAGTTATGTTTAGATTTAGGTAGATCTTGAT
>JBBPJU010000917.1:0-15865 GCA_038088875.1 Austroboletus festivus
GGGGGAAGGGGAAGGGATTGATATGGAGAGAGGGAGCAGGAGCAGAACCTCCAGAACCATAGTCCCATGAACCGGTTAGGACACCGAGCGAGAGATCAGCAAAAAACTCAAACAGGCCTGTCGAGAGATCAAGGCCCTGACTGGGACAACCTGGGCACTGTTTTCATGGTGACCTTGAATATATAGGGGATGAATGTCTATATGGCTACCTACCTTGTCCATGATCTGGGCTTGAGTTGTTTTCCCGTTGGCTGTAATGGTGATCACTTGTCCGCAATGTTGGCCTCCATCCCATAGCTAAATGACAGATCAGTTGAGTCTTCCCACGCAGAGTGAAGAGAAGCTAACATCTGAGTCGAGTGCGACAATCTAGGAACAAGTAAGTGGGGAAGTGGGGATCCGGAAACGAAAGCGCGCTCACAAAATCGCTCGGTACGTTGGTCGTGCCACAAGCACCAAGACCGACGGCGTAGTAGGTGAAGCGGCAACCGTCGTAGCGCTTGTAGAGCCCAACTTGGCCAGGATCACGCCGGGCAAGGTCATCTTGTCGATGAACATGGTGCCGCCTGACCTGGTGCACATGTGCGAGCGAGGGCAAAATAAAGGAGAGGGCGAGAGAGAGGGCCAACACGAGGTTGGCAAAGAACTGCATGGGAGTAGCTAACGAGTGGCTCAGTGGGCAGGGAAAATGAGAGTACAAGAACACAAAGAAGCGAAGGCGGTACACCGTGGCAGGCGGTCAAGGCGAGTTCTCGATTAGGTAATCACAACAACTTAGCCGAGGCAGGATATTTGATAGCCGACAGGGTCTAGAAGCACACTATGTTGTCCACCATATCATAAGTAACTAGCTCTCGTGAAGGTAAACATCAGTGTCTATCTATAGCATACCGCCCTGCCTCTGACGCGGCTGTATCACCGTAATCTGAGCAGACAAACTATTAGCTCCCCCTCCTCTGCTACTCTGCCGAAGACTCACCGTTATTAACTTGAGAACTTCGTCAATCAAGAGAATCGGCGCACTAAAGCATACTACCGCTTTCCACTCCGGCCAGTTGAGCGGCGTAACAGCAAACATCGACGTAAAGAATGGGATGTACAAAATCCCCAAATGCAATGTCATACTCAATGCAATAGCTGCCACGAGGAATGTGTTCTTCCAGATTGGTAGACGAAGCAGACTCTCGTTTTCCGACAGGGAGTTCATGGCGTTGAACATCTCCACCGTGACAAGAATCGAAAGACTCATCGTCGTAGCGCGTCGTGCCATCTCGTTCGTGAACATCTCGCATCCAACCTCGGGGAACATGGTTGTGCACTGATGAAAGTGGGTCTACTTCCAGATTAGCCCTGAAGTACATCAGGGAGTTTGGTCCACTCACGAGTTGGTGGAAGGTAATCTGCGGCCCACCAGAATAGTAAACGAACCACCATGCATACCCAAACACCGTGGCACAACCGACATAAACGCCAATAACCAGGTATCGGAAGAAGAGCCATCTGTCTACCAGTGGTTCTCTGGAATTCCGGGGAGGCACAGACATGATGGAATGGTCGGCAGGATTAAATCCAAGAGCAGTGGCCGGTAAACTGTCCGTCACAAGATTGACCCAAAGCAACTGAACAGGAATTAATGCCTCCGGCATGCCCAATAAAACAGTCAAAAAGATGCTACAAGCCCGTTCAGCAGTAGCATAGCACCAGCCAAACGTGATTCATACCTAACGACCTCCCCAATATTGGAAGAGATAAGGTATCGAATAAACTGTTTGGTGTTATTATATATCAGTCTACCTTCTTCCACAGCTTGTTCTATCGTCGTAAAGTTCGAATCCGCGAGAACCATGTCTGCTGCCAACTTGGCAACATCGGTGCCACTACCCATCGCAACGCCAATATCTGCTTTTTTCAACGCTGGAGCGTCATTCACACCGTCCCCCGTCTGGAGAATTTCCGTGAGAAAATGATTAGGGACCAACAAAAGAATCCTTGCCATAGCAACGACCATCCCAAGTCCCTGGAGGAGATCGACCAGCTGGCTTTTATGTCCCGGTTCAGTCCTGCTAAACAAGCTTGCACGCTGCACGGCCTGTATCTTTTCCTCGTAGCTAAGTGCGTCCAGCTCTCGTCCTGTGTAACTCTTGCTTGTTAAGTCTTCATCCTCCTGGAATATTCCAATCTGACGGCATATCGCCTCAGCGGTGCCTTTGTTATCACCCGTAATACAAATAACACGGATTCCTGCAGCCCTGCAGTTTGCGACAGCCAGACGGACCTCAGGGCGCGGAGGATCAAACATCCCAACGAGAGAGACAAAGACGAGGTTTTGTTCAAAACGGGTATAGTCTCGTGTGTCCCGGCTGTGGTAATGGGTAGCGTCGGTGTCCTTGACGTTGACATAGGCCATGGCAAGCGTGCGAAGACCTTTGGAAGCGTAAGAGGTGACTTGTGCGAGAACGGTATCCCTCATCGTGGCCGTCATGGGAATGGTCCCGCCATGTACCATAACAGAGTTGCAGCGCTCAATTATGGATTCTGGGGCGCCTTTGACGAACAAAGCGCCGGCACCATTGAGACGAACCAGAACGGACATCATCTTGCGGTCCCGGGAGAATTCAAAAGTCAACAAACGGGGTATATTGTGCTCATAATAGTCGCTGACGGCGGTTGCTCGACTTGCACGACTTATAGATGATAACGACTTCATGATTTGTGCATCCGAACAACCCAATTTCTCGACGAGAACTTTGAGCGCAGCTTCCGTGGGTTCTCCAACATTGCTGTAAGCGTCCTTTTCCTAGGAAACAGTAAGCAACGAACCGCTGTACAAGCGAATGATTACATACAACCTGGTATACAATCTTTGCGTCGTTACACACGGCACAGATTTCTGCAAGTCTGCGGATGGGCTCAAGACTCAAATCGGGGCTCTTGCTCGCTGTGGACTGGACGGAACCATGCGGGGAATAAGTGACACCTTCGACTTGGTATTCCCTTGCAGATTTGGTTTGCGCATCGATGACAAGGAACTGGTTAACCGAAAGGGGTAAGCGAAGCCAAGATGAGTTATTGTTGGTGTACCTTGGAGACGCTCATTTGATTTGTGGTCAATGTACCCGTCTTGTCGGAGCATATAACGTTTGTGCAACCGAGAGTTTCGACACTAGGCAGATTACGGACGATTGCGTTTTTCTGTGCCATCTTTTTGGTACCGAGTGCTAAACAAGCAGTAATGACAGCAGCGAGACCTTCGGGAATAGCAGCCACGGCCAGCGCGACGGCAATCTTGAAGTAATAGACTGCACCTTTCAATACACCATGATGGGAAGGATCCCAAAAGTGACGGAAATTAACGAGCCAAACCAAGACACATGTTACGGATATCACTTTGGCCAGCATGTCGCCAAAGTCATCGAGCTTGCGTTTCAAGGGTGTTTTTTCGCTGATTTGCTCGGATATAGAGTGGTGAATGTATCCAATTGCGGTTTTTCTGCCGGTGAATGTGACGATAGCACGCGCAGTTCCATTGACCACAGTGGTACCCTATATATAGACATGAGGAAACGAGAAAGATGCTTAACAAAGGAGTAGACGCACAGAGAAGAGCATGTTGGCCATATCTTGTCTGACAGCATGGAAATCGGGGACGACGTCAATAGACTTGTTAACACTACTACTTTCACCTGTGAGAATTGCTTGATCCACACGGAAGCTACTAGAAGAAATAGAGAAAAGTCTGCAATCGGCAGGAACTTTGTCTCCGACGCCAACCGACACGATATCGCCGGGGACGAGCTCAGAGGCATGGATACGTGCCAGATGTCCCGACCGGAAAACGTTGGCCTCGTCAGGGGAATACTCCTTGAGGGCCTGGAGCAGACAGTGCATGAAGAAATGAGGACATGAAAGCAGGAGGATGGCTTACGTCGATTGCCCTTTCGGCATTTGTTTCCTGCACGACACCAACGACTGCGTTCGCAATCAGGATAAGAAGGATAACTGAAGGTTCGACGAAGGCGCTAAATGGACCTAAGTTGGAAGAGTCATCGAAGAGAGCGAGGAGGAAGGAGACGGCGGCGGAAGCAAGCAGGATGAGGACGAGCTGGTCCTTGAATTGTTCTAGAACGAGACGCCACAAAGGGGTTGGGGGGTCCTCGGGGAGAACTGGTCGAGGGTAAGAGTTGGAAGAAAAAGAGAACGACTAGCGCACCGTTTCTGCCGTAGAGAAGGGCATGTTTGGCAGCCTGGTCGTTGGAAAGGCCAATGACGGGGTCAACCACATAGTGTTCAAGGATTTGGGTTGGTGTGAGGGTCCACGGCGCGTCGAGGGTGGTCATGAAGAGTGTCGACAGAACCGTGTTTTACTGTAGCTGACGTGGTACGGATACGGTCCGCGTGCGTGAGGGGGTCAAGGGGGGGTCGATATCCAAACAACGGGACAAACACACGTCCAAGACGGCCACGACGACGACGACAACGCCGCCATCGACGGCCATCTCGCCTACATACTAACCACCATGGGTAACACTGGCTCGTCTTCTGGACGTCCCCACCACGACGACACCGTTGACTATGGCTACCTCTCTCCACAAGGTGTCTACACGGGTCCCAGCGACTGGAAGCACCCCATCGTCACCCAGCTGATCGTCGAAAGGAAACTCGCTCCTTTCTACCGCCCCCTCGAGGACTACAAGGATGACTGGGATGAAGACCACATCCTTGCTGCACGGAAGGACCCCGCCGAGTCCGAAAGTGCCACTTCCGACTCGCCCGCAGCCCGCACTGACCGCGATGCCCCAAAGACCTCCGCAGCACAGAAGCGCACAAGCACTCTCAAAGAGCCCTCGCGCTCCTCTGAAGTAGCCGTTTACCGCGGTGCGACCGAATGTCCAATCTGTTTCCTCGTCCGCTATCTGTTTCCTCATTCTCCTCGATCACTAACCTCTCTTTCAGTACTATCCTCCCAATATCAACTACTCCCGTTGTTGTGATCAAGCGATTTGCACAGAATGTTTCGTCCAGATAAAGAGAGCTGAGCCCACCACTACACACCTAGTTTCAGAACCCGCCGCCTGTCCATACTGTGTGCAAGAGAACTTTGGCGTTGTGTATACACCCCCTCCTTGGCGTGCTGGCATAGGTAGCGATGGAATGGTTAGTCGCATCCTCATCGCTTTTCTCTACTTCATCTCCTTCTCCCTTCTATCTTAGGCCCCACCACCCTGGGCTGACCCCCTCAGGTCACAGCAGAACATCCCTGGCCCATCCAATGCCCATAAACGCCGTCGAAAGAGCTTTGGCCACGATAGCCCCGAAGTTGTCACAACGGGTGAGTTATGCCTCACCCTCCTCCTTTTTTCCCACTCACCCCAGCTCCAACAAAGATCAAATCCGTCCTGACTGGGAAGCCAAACTCGCTGCCGTCCGCGCGGCAGTAACTCGCCGCGCCAACAGAAGGATCATCATGAGACAGGTTGGAGATCGACTCATCCCCGTCGGTGTTACCAGCGGTCGTGTGCATACTCTCCCGACCACAGAGGGGGCAGATGCCGTAGATGGTGAAAGTGGATCTCCCGGTATCGCCACCAGCAGTCGACGCCGCCGCGGTCAGCGAGTGAATGGCCAGACTGACATTAGTCAACTCCTTGGACACATGGGCTTAGGCGGGCAAGACCTGGAAGAGGTAATTTGGCGCCCCTTTCCCCTCTACCTATAATACTCATTCTATACCAGCTAATGGTTATGGAGGCCATGCGTCTCTCCCTCCTCGAGCACGAAGCACAACAAAGAAGGGAAGGAGAGCGAGCCCGCCGCGAGGATGTCGTAGATCGATCCACAGCACCCTCTACGACACTCGCAACCGACGAGTTTGCTCCGCGGGCAATCCGATCCGTTGCTTCGGCACCGTACCAGCCACCACAGGACTCCCAGACCGATGATCTCTCCGTTGGCAATTTAGCTGGCAGTCGCTCGCCGACACCAGTCTCAGGTCAAACAACCTATTCATCTCCACATGGGGCCACTGTTGATGACCTGAACGACATCTTCCACAGTATCGAACGATCCATTGGTCAACCCCCGCTCATGACAGAACCGCGTACATCTATCGGAAATGGTGAAGCATATACTGTCCGTGCATCTAACAATGATGGACAATTCTATTCTTTGAGCTATATGGCCATTCACGGGCAAGGCTCACAACCGCACACAACCACGGAAGCCAGAATGACATCATGTATCCCCTCATCTTCAACATCCGGCACGGATACTTCAGAACATTCTTGACATCACAAACCGGCTCAGCTTTATGGATAGATTTGTCGATGACAGTCATGCCAACCTGTGCTTTCGCGCGGCTCGGCACACTGGTATATAGACGTAGAGGCACGCACATACTCGAAGGGCATGGACATTTTATTCGACAGTCGATACGGTCCATAGATTTACAAGAACGAAGCCGCTTTAAAAATGTCTTTTCTACTCGTTTCGACACGTTGAGACGCTGCTCTGAATTTTTGTCGAGACAAAATTTACCGGGTTCAACCCAGTCCAAATTTAGCGTTTGATTACAAACTTACATCCATAATAACGATCTCGTTCCGCACCCTGTAGTTGCCCAGCTATTTGATGGGCACCGACACCGTGAGCTATGTCACGAGAAGGAAAAGAAAATACTACAATCAGTAAAACAATGTGGCAGGCGCGCAATGGAACTTTAAAAGGGAAATATTGGCACCCATCGTGCACTCACCTCCGCGGATTCTCTACGATCTAGTTTTTTCAGCTTCTGAATCCCTTGCCTGAGAGCGGCGCACGTTACTTCTGGTAGTACGAAGAAGAAGCGGATGACTCGCCTGGGTCTTGATCCACTGCTGCGAGACCCGTTCTTGGGCTATGCGAGTGGCCCGATTTGCGTCTACTTTCCGCCTGAGATCAGGAGCTAATGCCTGTATGCTAACAATAATAATACGGCCCTTATTGTATCAAACGAACGTCTACTCACGGCGTATGTTTGCTCCGGGGTTGGTACGGTAGCTGCCGTAGTATGCATGCAGACCCAGAACTATGAAAGAAGGTTCAACAAGAAAGGAAGACAAGTGGGCGAACCTCGCATGATGAGATATCCCATGCCCATCACTTAATAGCTCATTAATTAGTGTTTGAAATGACCGCGGGGTTGAATAGACGAACAACCACCAGAGACCAGCGTCAACCTGAACCACGGAAAACTCATTCTTGATAAGCTCCGTGTACTAGTAAAGCGTCAGTGAGCAGAACAATGTGACGGCATGGTAGTCTGACTTTGAACTTTGGAGCTGTACCACATTTGCCACTTATATTTCGTAGTGAAATGTCGGTAATCGGTAGCGGCGCGTGTGCACGCCCAGTCCCCGACTCTTACGAGGAAGAGAAAAAAAATTCGAGCACAAAAAGGAAAGCAAGGATAGAGGGACATTTGCATTCATGGTAAATAGTACAGCAGTGCAAGTAATGTAAACAAAGAGAAATTCTGCATGTGGTGCAGATTTTGAGCATGTAGTCAGTGTGAAATTTAAAAAAAAAAAAACCATAACAAGAAACCAAGAAAAGACCAGCCAATCATACATGGGTTAGTGAACAACATCCATCAAAGCATTTAGATTATCTTCCAAGCTATTAGTGGTCATCACTTTCTTCCTAGACAACTGATATGGGTTATCATTATCTGCACTGTGTTTGTGGATAGTAGGCCACTCACTGTCACACATCATGTGGACTACCCGCAGAGGGCCACCCCTTTTCCTCACGAAGGGGATTGTCCATGGCTCAATGCCAATATCGCCACTGCAGCCTACGGGGGAAACCTTGATATGTGCCATCAATTCTGGAATGGAGAAGCCGCAGGAGCAGACTGGGGAGAGGAACCATTAGGGGATGTAGTCCCAGGATGGTGGAATGTCCAAGCGCCGCCCATCCACCTAGAGGAGACCACACCTGTGCCTGAGTGGCCCACTGATGCCGTATGGATGTGATCACATCCACGCCCTTCCGCTATCTTGGTATGAACTATCTTTCTTATCATTGAACTTTAGTTTCTTTTCGATCACACCCTTACACTGGTGCGATCATCATTTCCTCCACCCATGCTTATCATTCTGTAACCCTTCGCCCTAAGGACAGCCCCCCCCCTTTTCCTATGGTCACCTTTTATGGTCATAGTAGTTTCCCCATTCACTATAAATAGAGCTGCCCATATACAGTAATTCCTTAACTAGATCTATGTTTAATCTACGTGGTATTTAGTTCAACAGTCACCCCTTAAGTGAAGGTCACTGATAAGACTTACTATAACCATCCTGATCTTCTATCAGTCTACTGTCTACTGTTGAGTGACAGCTCAGGACTTGGTCATATCTTTGTGTCTTGGATCTATACCTGTAGATCGCGTCACACTCACAATCATATGAAAGGGCCAGCATTCTTTTGTCATGAAGCTTCACCTCTTTTTTTTTTCATACCTGAGATTAGTCAGATATTTTTTTGGGGAAAGAGGCAGACTCACATATATAAGCTTATTCACAATTTCAGAAAGGTACTCATATATAAGAATATGCTTGATAGCTTGGGAGATGATCAGCCTGCCTATTGTCAGATTCTACTGAACTCTGCTTCCAGTAGAACAATCCCCAGCATGTTTCAGACTCTCTTCAGAACCATCTCTGTACATGCCTTTATAGATAGTACTTATTAATTCTTCTCTAATTGAAGTTCATTCAGACATCATCCAGATCTCATATTATATCTGTATCTCTGGTCCCCTCCTGGGCCTACTCTGACCATCTCTAGTACACATATCCCTATACTCTACATACACACCTCATCACTCCCACATGAAACATTAAACTTCCCATAATCACACTTGTAGCACAGCTGTTACGCTGGACAAGTGTGACACCTAGTCCAATCCTTTATCACAGCATGCACTCGGTAGTAGCATGAAGACTAGTAGAATTCCTGAGGAGTTTGATTGCTGCAGTAACTCTTTCACACTGAGAAAACTAGACACCACACTTGTGATTGCATAGATCTAGCTGAGGTTACAAGTACAGATGGCTACCATATTTATAGTGATCCCCTAAGATATAGACCTCTATTGTGGAAAGGAAGAGGCACTGTGGATCAAGATCCACAAATGCTGCACCTCGCATGAGGCAAAGACATGGGGTAGTCCAATAACAAGGTAAATGAAAAGGGGGTGGTGATGCCTGACATACTGGTTGGAAGAAATGGAAGAGAACAATGAGGCCTCCATGAGGAGAGCTGAAATATTGGTATATCAACAGAAAGGTTGTTGATAGAAGATCTGAAGTAGATCAACGACCTAAAGCATTCCCAATACTGAGGTGGAAAGATGAACTCAGCTTTTGGGTATCAAAGGAAAAATATAGGGTCTGTCTGAGTGACTTTCAGCCCACTACTCCATCCATTCATCAGCAACCAGCCAGGCAGATTCCTCCTCAGGTGAAGGATCAAGCTTGTCCATATCATAACCATTCCCCATTCAGAGCCAGCACATAGTGCAGAAGCAGTTCTTCCTATGACCAAGATAATCTCGATCAGAGATCATAACATTACCTCTGTCATATGGCTGAAACCCTGATTCATGTCATAGATCTGTCCTTGTTCTCCGACCCAGGTGAGTGGGGTCATTCTGGACAACAGTGGGGACCATGTCTGGGGGCAGTGAATTGGCAGAAGGGGCAGGAATAGTTTCTGCAGGTGGTGATGGTGTGGTCTGTCCCTTTGCATTGTTGGCAGTGAAGTGCTGGATAAGGGATTGAAGATGCCAACTGTCTAGCTGGGATAGGGGGACTGGTGATATGATCCTGGAGGGGTGGTGGAATAGGGAGAGTTCCCTGTCCTTCGTCAGATGACTCTGCAGATGGGGTGGAATGTGGTGTGGTGGAATGAGGATGCCTTCTGCTAGGGCCATGGCGCAGGAGTGGGGGGATCCGGTTAGCCATGATAATCGCATTAGTGAAATTTCCAGCACTAGCTCAGATGATACTTTGATAATATCTTCCCAAGTAATATCCTCTGAGTCGAATAAATTATGGTTGCTCCTAGAACACCTGTTCAATGAAATTGAGAAGGGGGATGGCTGGGAGAGAGCTGATGGTTCTGTTGAAGTTGAGATGGTGGAGGGTATCCAGGACATGTTCGATAGACTCTTCAAGGGCATTGGTAGCATTGTTGGGAAAGTCGGGCGATGTGGCTGCCACATTCTGGACCACTGTGAGGCTTTGGTAGGAGAAGACAGTCATGAGGAGGGGGAAAGGAAACCATAGATCATGGTGATTGAGGAGGTGTTTGAGAGTGGTTGGAGTATTGAGGAAGAGGGCATAAAGGCGTCATTGTTCTGAGATGGGTAGGGTATCTATGATATAAATGTCTGAAACAGAAGCAAGATAAATGTTCATATTGACTGGAAAGACTATGGGGATGATGGAATTGTAAAGATAGGATCGGCTAGCACAAAGGGGATCAATGTGGGTTTGATCAGAGTACGCCACTTTGAGATATCACCAAGGAGAGGTGTGATAAGGACAATAAGGAATTTGGCAAAAATAGGAGTGTTCTTCAATATGGATCTGGTCAAAGTGTGTTATGGAATGATGGGTTTGCCTGCCAACTCCATACCCTGATGAGTTGGATGCCCTGTCTTTTTCTTTTTCTTCTTTAGAGCAACCAATGGACTTGGATGTGGACTTCTCAAGTAGACTCGCTTGGGGAGACTCACTCGATATCTGGAGTGCATCCCCATCTCTCCCCGACAACCAGGAGAATGTTCCCCCTGGGAACCCGGAGTGGTTTACCTGGGATGCAGAAGAGTTAGCGAAGTTCCTACTCCAAGTGGACAGGCCTTTCCCTTTCCTGTGACACTCTTTCCTTCTTTTCCTCTTTCTCCGTTGCCTCTCAGTCATTCTTCCGACTCCCGAGAGAGCTCACTTATCTCAACTAGGATATATCAGTTCATCCTTATGTTATGGCAAAGTTACCACATCACCCATATCTTCTCCATATAGCATCCAGATGTGGTATTACTCCTTCCTCTCTCTGCTGAACTCATATATTCATCTTAGAGATTAGATTTGGAGTCTCTCCTCAATTAGGAGACATTTCCGCATACTGCCCTTCCTCTTTTATCCATAGGCAGTGCATGATTCATTAAAGTCTATTTCCTTTATGGATGCCTTCCGTTCTTCATTTCCAATTGGGAGTGAACCTTACTTCTCTTTGGGAAACCTTCCCATATAGAAGTATATTCCCATAACTACCCAATATAGTATATAAGCGCCTTTGTACCATAGTTAGCTCTCTAGCTAAATTCTACACAGCCTTACATGAAGATTTATGCTGCACCTTGGAAAGGTGGATGGTTTACCTTTCCTCGAGAGAGTCCTTATCAGGCAGACCCTGAATTATTGCCTCATCATCTTCCATGAAGCCATTGCAGCCTGGAAGTTGGTGCTAGCAGTGTGCCTTAGGTTCGGACCAACCTTAGGCACATTTGATCAGCTAATTGCTTGGAGACTTGGACTTCATGTCCTGCATTCCATATCAAAAGAATTTAGCTCTTCATCCAATCCCCCTGTTTCAACAGGTCAGGATACCATTCCCCCAAGATTGTGCGCCAATCTGGATCAGATGACAAACAACAGCAACCCCCCTCTCCCACTTCCGCCTCTATACATAGGGCTCCTATCCCAGATACACTTCAATGCCCCCAGAGCAGGGTGACTACTGGAACTCCTCTTCTCTCCATCTCCCATCCCTCAGCGAGTCCTCCAATCCATACTCGAGGAGAACCCACATCTACACTTTCTGCTCTCCAACCTTGGATCAGTAGAAGCGCGACCCCTGATCTGCACCTGGACCCTGAGGTACAGATTGCCCAATCCCCTCAACACCCAACGGCCCCAGTCTCCACCCCGGCCGCCCACCCCTTGCTGGAGTACTTCTCCACCCGCCCTTCTGAATCAGGCAAGTGGAGACCCAAGCCAGGAACAGCCAAGACCTGGGAGCAGATCCAGTGAGAACTAGCAGAACCTCTTGAGTATGAAGAAGCAGAAGAAGAGATGGCACCAACTGAAATCAAAGCGGCCCTTCCAGCCAACTTCTCTGGAAATAGCAAAGATGCGATCTGGTGGATAGCAGCAATGGAAAATTATTTTACAGTAAATGTGGAAATATATAAGACTGACCTGGCCAAGGTGGTCACAGCCCTAAACAAGATGCTGAAAGGGAGGGGATGAGTGTTTGCAGAAGGGCAGTTTGCCCTAGATGCCAATATGAAAGACAAGGAGAAAACTTGGAGCAAGTTTGTCGAATGTTTCACCAACTCCTTTATATCCAAGGAGGAGGTAGCAGATGCCAGGAGAAAGATTGGAAATCTCCGCCAAGAGAAAGGGCCCTTGAACATGAAGAATGCCCAGAAGTACATCCAAGATTTCCAACTCCTTGCAGCCAAGTCCGGAGTGATCAATAAGGGTGCACTCTGTGAATGGTTCGTCAGAGGACTGAACCACGATATTGCCAGGAATATCATACTACTCAAGGAACTGACCACTATTAAGGAGTGGGTCGAAGCAGCACAGAAGCAAGTATGCCAGCTGGAGCAGGTAAGAGATTTATCTGGAGGACAATTCATCCATCAAGGAGGAAATGGAGGAGGCAGATCGTCAGGAAAGGATCCCAATGCAATGGACGTGGACGCGATACAACTGTTGCCCATGGAGAGAGCTCGCCATGTTAAGAATGGCCTTTGCTTCATTTGTGGAAAGAAGGGATGTTCCATTCGAAACCACAAGAGACCTGGTTCGGCCCGAGTAACCGAGAAAACCAAAGAGGTCTCGGATGGGATAACAAAGGACCCACCACCACCCGATGAAACTGCAGAGTATATTCAGAAGGTACTTGATAGCAAGAAAGGGACAAAGGATTAAATCCTCAAGGTCCTACAACAAGTCTATGAAGAGGATGAGTTTGCTGATGACGAAGACGACAGCAGAGATGAGAGGATAGCAGTACTTTCCACTAAGCTCCAGGAAAAGATCACTAAGATAAGGGGTTTTTGAAATGAGGATGGAAGTCAATGTTTCCCTTCTCTAGATTACCAGACAACACTGTACTATCAAATGAACGATAATCTATGACAATCCCTGTTACCATTCGAACCCTGTCTGGAATCATCGAAACCCACACCCTGATCAACAGTGGAGCTACCAGGAACTTTATTAATGCCAAGCATGCCTGAAAATGGAAAATCCCCCTCTCCAATCTAAAGAACCCCCAAGATGCTATCAATGCAGATGGATTCCACAATGCTGGAGGAAGTATCACCTAGCGAGGATTCTTGACCATGATCATAGGAGGCAAGATCCGAAGAAGGAGCCTGATGGTGCTTGGTTCCAGCAAAACACCCATCATTTTAGGAATGGCTTGGTTAGCCAAGGAAAACCCAATAATCAACCAGGAGAAGCGGGAACTTCTCCTGGTGTCTGACGAAGAAGTTGAGGAAAGACCACTTCAGGTGGCACAGCGATACCTGGCAAAGTATATCACTGAGGATCTGGACGATCCCTCGGAAGAGGTGATCATAAGAGAAAGTCTTGACAAGGAGATTCACAAGACTACCATATCCATGGAAATCGCCAGCAAGCAGATTCAGAAAGAAAAGACCCTACCAAAGGAGTATCAAGAGTTTTGGAGAGTATTCTCCGAGGAAGCAGCCACCACCTTACCCCCCTTATGGAGTTACGATCACCAGATTGAGCTAACCAAAGACTTCATGCCCCGACACGCAAAGAACTATTCCCTCAACCTGGAAGAGATAACGGTATGTCAGGAGTTCATCTCTGAGTGCCTGAAGAGCAGAAAGATCACTCAATCGACATCCCCACAGGCCTTCCCTTTCTTCTTTGTCAAGAAGAAGGATGGGAAGCTAAGGCCCTGTCAAGACTACTGCTACTTGAACTCCATGACCATCAAGAATGCCTACCCACTCCCCCTTACTGCAGACCTGATAGACAAGGTCAAGGACTCCCACATATTCACCAAGATGGACGTCTGGTGGGGGTACAACAATGTTCTGATCAACAAAAAGGACTGATGAAAGGTGGCGTTCATTACCCCGATGGGGTTATTTGAACCCACTGTAATGTTCTTTGGGCTGTGCAACTCACCAGCCACATTCCAGGCACTTATGGATGACATATTTGCAGACTACCTAGCTGAGGGGTGGCTAATCATTTACATGGACGATTTCCTCATCCACTCGGCCAACCAAGAAACTCATGACAAGTGAACAAAGAAGGTGCTCATGAGGCTAGCAGAGCACCATCTTTACCTAAAATTAGAAAAATGTTTCTTCAACATCCTGGAGGTGGAATACCTGGGAATGGTGTTGAAGGAAGGAAGCATAGCTATGGACCCTGTAAAACTCAAAGCAATAGAAGACTGGGAAGCTCCGAAGACGGTAAAGCAAGTGCACTCATTCCTCAGGTTCTGTAACTTTTATCGAAAGTTCATCCCCAAATTTTCCAACTTGGCCCAACCGCTCACTGCCCTAATGACCAAAGGGAAGTGCTGGGAGTGGTCCCCCAAGGCAGATGATGCATTCTGAGCCCTAAAAAGGCTGTTCCTCCATGCCCCCATACTATGCTATCCGGACCCATAAAAACCATTCTGGCTAATAACTGATGTGTCATTGGCAGCTGCCAGAGTGGTGCTTATGCAAAAGGACAGCAATGGGGATCTCCATCCGTGTGCCTATAGATATTCAACATTTGCTCTGGCTGAGCAAAACTACAACATCCATGATCAGGAGTTATTGGCTATCATCCTAGCACTAAAGGATTGGTGCCATTACCTCATGGGAACCGCATTCCTGGTAATGGTTCTTATGGATCACAAGAACCTCATTTACTTCCAACAACCCCATGATTTATCCTGCCGCCATGCCCATTGGCAGCTCTTCTTACAAGACTTCGACCTTTGCCTGGTTCACACCCCCAGTGGCCAGATGGGTCCGGTGGACTTTCTGTCCCACCTGGACATTGCCGATGAAACTTGGGACCCAATCCAATTGATCCCCAACAATGTTTTCATCAGGTCGATTGACACCACTCTTCGTGTGCAGTTAGAAAAACCACTCTGTGATCCGGCAGCCCTTGACGCCCTGCTCCGGGTCGAGCAGGGCGACCCCGCCTTCCCCCAAACTGCAGCCTCTGATTGGGAGGTCCACAATCACTCCCTTTATTACCAAGGACAGCTATATGTTGACGAAGAATACCGACAGCCACTGGTACATGCTATACATAACGCCGTCACAACCAGACACCCTGGTTTCTACCATCTTTACAACTTCATCTCCCGGGACTACTGGTGGCCCAGAATGGCCCACTTTCTCTGCCGCTACCTCACCGGATGCCCAGTTTGCCAAAAACACAAGGTCGATACCCACCCCAATTGCCCCCCCCGTCATTTCTATCCCTATGGTCGCCACCTGCCCCTTCCAACACCTCTCAATGGACCTCATCACCGACCTTCCCCCGGCACCCCCATGGGATGCTATTTTAGTCATGGTGGACCATGGACTTTCGAAGGGGGCTATTTTCATCCCGACTACCAAATCTGTGATTGCAAAAGGAATAGCAGCCCTATTTTTGAAGAACGTATTCTCCCATTTTGGCATCCATGACTCTATTATCTCCGACCGAGGCCCCCAATTCAACAGCGCATTTGCACAAGAAATGGCCCAACTGTTACAATATGATCTGAAGTTGTCCTCTGCCTATCACCCACAAACAGATGGGGAGACAAA
>JBBPJU010000918.1:0-15863 GCA_038088875.1 Austroboletus festivus
TCCATAGGTTTGGTTGTGCTCGGCAGAATACCCATAGGTACATTTCCAGTTCTTGGTTCACCCATTCCGTTTCTCCATTGGTTTGTGGGTGATATGCTGTGGATAGTGCAACATCATAATCAAGTAGTTGAG
The DNA here is from genome assembly GCA_038088875.1 of Austroboletus festivus. Taxonomy (NCBI): domain Eukaryota; kingdom Fungi; phylum Basidiomycota; class Agaricomycetes; order Boletales; family Boletaceae; genus Austroboletus; species Austroboletus festivus. The sequence continues at coordinate 133 of JBBPJU010000918.1, forward strand.
CTAGTTCCTTGGCGAATGCCAATGCAAATTGTGGGCCTTGATCTGAGATAACCTTTGAATGCAACCTAAAGCGTGGGAATACGTGTTTGAAAAATAAGGTTGCTATTCCTGCCATGTCGACTGTTTTGGTATTTGGGATGAAAATTGCCCCCCGGCTAAGTCCGTGGTCCACCATGACCAATATAGAGTCCACCCCCTAGGAAAGGGGTAGATTGGTGATCATGTCCATGGAAATGGTGTGGAAGGGGTGGGGGCTGGTGACGAGGATAGGGATTAGTGGTGGATGGGGTGGGTTATTGATATTTTTATTCTGCTGGCATATCGGACAGCCAGCAATGTATTTTCAGACAAAAGTGGAGAGTCCTGGCCACCAGTAGTTGTGGGATAGGAGTTGGATGGTTTGGTGTTGTCCCCCATGTCCTCCAGCAGTGGATGAGTGGATGGAGTGGACTAAGTCTTTTCTGGCATCGGGGGGTATGTAGAGGCAGTGGCAGAAGTAGAGTTGTCCCTCTTCATAGGTCCAATCTGAAGGGTGAGATTTATCAGGGATGTGATTTTCTGTTATGCTTGTACCGGGTAGGCCCAAGCATAGCCCTTGTGTCCCTATTCTGAGAGTCAAGGCGATGGAGCAAGGGAAGAGCTAAGGTAAGTTCTAGGTGCAGATATAAAGAGTGCATGGTGACGGGCAAGCAGTAGGGAGGACATCACCAGGGAATCAAAGGGAGAGCAATAGATATCACCATAGGACAGGAATTGGATGTACTACCAGATTACTGGTGAGGAGGCTACTGGATGACAAGGGGGATCGGAGTGAAAGGAAGTCATCAGTGGATAAAGGATTTGGTGATGTGACAAGTGAAGGTGTGATGAAAGAACATCACCAACAATCTGTATAAGGGAGGCTTCAGTGATTGTCTGGGAGGTTCACTGAAGGATCAGAGGTTCTTGATAAATGACAGTGGAATGTCTGAGGCGAGCAGATGACGAAGATATAAAGCAGATAATGGATTCATAGAGGTAGAGGATACAGGGATGTCAAGGGATCATGGAGAGACATCAAGGAATTATATCAAGGGAGTAGGGAACTCCCAAGGGAGGTCTAAGATGGGGAACTATGGTACAAGGAAGCTGCTATAAGTAGTAATCGGGGGAGGCGGCTGTGTAGTACAAGAAAGGGAACAGGGTAGAGGGTATTGATGATGAGTCATGCTGACAAGTCATCAGAATATTCAAGAATATATTGGAACATTAAAGAAGTGCTGACTTAGCCGGAAGAATGGAAGGTGATCTGAGATCAGGGCTAAGTCAGGAGAAATGGATAAGCCAGGATAATAATGGAATGGATGAGTCAGAAGGGTCAAGGGTTGAACCAAGATAAGAGATAAAGAATGACTCATCCATGACAGATATACAATGAATAAGCAGATCAAAGTGAATGTCTATGATGAAGGGGAAATCAAGTAAGCACAAATGACAAAGGCTAGATGAGTCAAAGAAATGGAGCATATCTGCATGGAAGGTAGAGGACTCATCTAGGAATCGATAGGTAAGTCCAGCATAAAGGAAATCAAGGAAAAAGAGTAGTCTGTATAGCACTCAGCTATGTCCCAAGGATGAATCATAACATTACCCCCTTAGTAGACTCTGAAGCACCAGTGAAGACAATCCTGAAAGCAATCAATGCTCAGGTGAAAACGGGATAAAACGGGTCTCCTCTTCAGGAAATTCTCCAATAAAATGGTCATGGTAGTGAGGGTGAGGATGAGTGATGGGAATGGGATGATTCCTTGCCTCAGCTTGGATGTGTAGAAATAAATCTATATCTTCCAGGAAACCCAGAGCTCCCATTTGATGAAGAGCGCGAATGAGAGCTGTAGTGATGGCTAGGTGGATATTCTGGAGGTAAAGACATTGACCGGGAGAGAATGGATGAAGGATACCAGAAATACGAGTACCATCAAGATGATGAGCTGCCTGATGAGAACTCAGCGTTTCAAGGTCAGAGAGGACTTGATTGCTTTGAAGGAAAGCATGCTGAAGGGAAGCCATGGGTGATGATAAATCCCAGAGGGAGTTCAGGGCTAGGATGAGAGCTGGGTCCTGGAGGTATCAGGAGATGCAGATGATAATTTCTGGGGTGGTATATTCATCTATGAGATGAAGAGCGAGAGGAGGTATGGGAATAGGTGTGACAGGATGATCGAGAGACTCAAGGTAAGGGCAATGAGGGATGTCAATTCCATACAGAGGAGGTGGAGAATTGAGTTCAGGACTAAGAGGTTCTGATACACGAGGGGATTCAAGAAGATTCAGAGGGGTAAATGGTGACAGAGAGGGACTGGGGCTGGAGCTGTACTGGGACTGCAGTGAAGCAATTCTAGAAGGCATAGTCTGAAGGTAGAATGAGAATCAGAGAAGAAAATCAAGGAGAGGATGTTCAACATCCTAGAGCGAGAGGTCAATTTATACTAGAGTTTCAAGGATTAAAATGGAGTCTGGAAGTTTTCAAGAAGTTTCGAAGAACAATTCAAATGGAAGTTTCCTGATTGTGGAAGTCTGAAGATAAGATCAGGAAGTCGATTAAAAACAATGGTTTGAAGAAGCGGAAAGATGTGATGTCATGTGGCATCTTCTTTGATTTTCAGAATAGTCAAAGTAATATCCGGGAGAATGCAAAGTCTGAAGATATAATTTCCTCAGGGATCTGAATTAAGAAATCGAGTAAGAACTTTGTCAAGAGGCGAGGTACAAGAGGATTTCAGAGGTCTGGAAGTCTAAATGATAAGTGCCTCCAGATCAAGATAGAAGAAACAAAGAATACGAAGGGTTCGTTAAGAACTGTGTGTTCGAGGGTTTGGGGTTAGTCTAGAAGAGACAGGGAATGTGGGGCTACCACGTTTGCTTATAACCTCAAGTGGAAGGTGGGTTAGTCGTATTTCCAGTATTGCGGAACAGATGACAAGAATCATGTTTTACCAATGTCTATGTTGGAACTGGAATACGATAGGTGGACATGTCCAGGATGTATCGAAGGTGTTTCAGGGTATATCGGGTAGAGACTGGAAGTTTAACAGTTGTCTTCGTTAGGTGGGTGTCGGTTAGTCAAGGTGAGGTATTCTAGGTGTTTGTGGTGTCAAGGTGAAATGTCGGGTTGAAGTGGTTCGGGGTAGTTCAAGGGTTATGTCCAGGGTGTTTAGGGTATTGTGAGGTGGGCGGCGGGGTAGATCGGAAGGGTTCGGAATAGTTTATGAAGTTGTGAGTCGGTGGGGAGGCGAGGAAGAAGAGGGTAAAAGTTGGGAATTACCCCCTTAGTAGACCAGAGGTCGACCTCAACCGAAAGACAAGTTCAAAGGAACAGAAGAAATCCCCCAAGTAAAGGTAGAGGTGGGGGTCAGATGGGGTGGCAGGGTTGAGGTGTCAAGGCGAATTACGATGGTCATGGCAGGTGAATTTAAGATATCATTCAAGGTGAAGAATGCAAGGAGGGGTCGAAAATGTGCAACTTGACAGGGATACAAGTTGCATGGCGGTCTGTTTTCGAGGGAGGAGAGATTCAGGGTAGTGGCACATAGTCAGGGTGGAAGAGTTCTGTCAACAAAGGTCAGGGTAATACTAAAAGAAGGGGACTGATTATCATGTATGCCCAAAGGGCTTATCAGGGGTTCTGGCCAGGACACGGGAGTGCTTGGGTAGTGATCTACATGTTAGTGGGGGAAAGGGAACAGAGTAACAATCCTAATCGTATAAACAATGGTCGGTCAGCATGGTATGCCAACGACTCCTGCAAGAGTAAAATTGTGATGCAATCTACGGGTATAGATCCTAGACACAAAGATACTGGCCAAGTTCTAGCTGTCACTCAACAGTAGACAGGAGACTGATAGAAGTCCGGGAGGGTTTTGGTAAGTCTGGCTGCGTTCCTCACTTAGGAATGGCAGTTGAACCAAATACCACATAGATTAAATGTAGATCTAGTTAAGGTTTTACTGTACATGGGCAGCCTCTATTTATAGGGGAGGGGAAACTACTATGACCATAAGTAGAGATCACAGGAAGGAAGGAATGGCTGTCCATAGGGTAAAGGGTACAGATAGATTGTCATAAATGAAGGAGATGAAGATCGCACCAGTGTAAGGGTGCGATCAAAAAAGAAACTAAGTCCGACGATAAGGAATAGGATTCGTACCAAAGTAGTGGTATGGCGTGGATGCAGTCACATCCATGCCTCATCAGTAGGCCACTCTGGTGCAGGTGTGGTCTCCTCAAGCTGGATCAGGGGTGCTTGGACATTCCACCATCCCGAGACTACGTCTCCTAGGGGCTCCTCTCCCCAGGTCGCTCCTTTGGCCTCTCCGTTCCAAAATTGATGTCTCATGTCCAGGTTTCCTCCATAGGTGGCAGTAGAGATGTTGGAATTGAGCCAGGGGCGATCCCCTTCATAAGGAAAAGGGGTGGCTCTCCTAGGGTATTCCACCTGATGCATGACAAAAATCTTCAGGCTGAAACATTGCGAATACAAAGAGGTGAAGTCTTCAAGGATCCAGGCTTTATTTGATCAGAGAAGGCGACTTTGAAATGACTAAGAAATCAAAAGGGAGAGCAAAGGCGGATGGGAATGATCGGGGTAATGCCACTGGGAGTTTCAAAGGAGTCAAAGAATGATAATGTCAGAATGTCCAGGATGTCCAGGGATGGACTGGAAGAAATTCAGATATCAACAAGGTAGAAGTATGTTGTTGAGGGGTTAAGACTAGATATCTGGGAATTGGGTCGGGATTGGAGTAACCCATATTTGAAGAGAATTGGGATCAAGAGATACAATGAAAGAGAGCGTCGTGGTGTCAGTTCAGAGAGGAATCCACGTTACTATGTGGTGCCTAAGATTCAAAAGGTAGCGATAGAGAGGGGAGTAAACCCATAGTGCGATGGGAGAGTGTTCGTGAAGATAGGTCAACCTGTATCATTAATGAAATGATCAGGATCAAAGAGGGCACAATGGAAGAGAATGTTGTGGGATAGAAAACAACCCATATCATTACAGAAATGACTGGGATTGGAGGGATCGAAAATTGCTAGAGGTTGCCAAAGCGATTGGAGTGGTCATGTTCTTCATGTATGCCAGTGGGATATCGCCAGGCTAATTGTGGAGTCTATCCGATAAAAATCGGGTAATGGTCTACATGAGAGGGACAAGGAAGATCAGGGAATGGTCGAAAGACCAGATCGAGGGTATGAAAACAGGGGAGGTCAGATGTAAGGATGTCTGAGGGTTGTGCAGGTTGCTATACATGCCCAAAAAGGGTCTTATCACGAGTTCTGGCCGAAATAGATCAGATGATGACTTGTATACTAAGGAAGGTGAGCAACAACTTGGAGGGTTAGGAGGAAAGAGGGAGCAGGGTGATCTGAAGGAAAAAGTGACTAGAATACTTCTGTAGGCCATTGGTCAGTGACTAGGAAAGTGGGGATTCGATGACCAAGAGAATCTTCAGCATAAAGCCTACTATCTGAAGGGAGCGAAAGGTCAGGTGTGATCAAGGAATGTCAACATGGAATAATCTATCAGTGAAGAACTGATCAGGGTGTCAATAGATCAGTTCAGGGAGAATCCCAATCAAAACTGATTGGATTCCAGAGGAGGCGGTCGAGGTAAAATCTGTCATGGAGGTAGCTCCTTAAATGCTTGAGTCAGTGTGATCAGCTGTTCAGGAGGAGAAGGATTTCAGGGTTCAACTGATTCAAAGGGATGTGAAACTGGTTGAAGGTGGATCAAGTCTGGATAGACTCAATTTGTAGGGTCAAGGGGAGAAGATTCCGAATGTTCACTGAGTGACAGGAACGATAGGGAATATTCAGGGTGCTTATCCATGATGGGTAAGCTAGGGTACACAATCTAGAATGCTGGAGGGGTTTTCCAGGTATACATGTGTCAGGGGACATCTTATTGTGGGGATCTAGTTGAAAATAAAATTTTCTGATTAATGACCTGTATTGGGGACTGGAAGTCGGCAATGAAACAGAGCGAGCGGAAAAGAGTATGCCAGGAGGCATCAAGATTCAAGATTCCTAGAAAATCAAGATGGTGGGTTGGAAAAGAATATAGGGAATTTCTTCTTCCTATGAAGCGGGAAGTGGTCATATCAGAGATTCCAGAAAGAGAGCTGGATGAGGGATCTTCCTTCTATAAAGCGGAAGGTTTGGCGCTTCCAGAGAGATCCAGGAAGAGAACTGGATGTAATAGAATCATACTTCTTTCTACGAGGCGGAAAGTAATCGCCGAGGTGTCGGGATGGTCAGAAGGAATGATCTGGAAATCAAGTCGTCATATATGCTCTAGTGAGACTTATTGTGGGGTCCATCTGGAGAGTTCCAGGTAGTGATCTACATGCATTGTCAAAGGCTTGCTTCAAAATTGGGAGAGGATTATCAGAAATCAAAATAATGTTTTCCATCTTGGGGCTGGAAAGCATAGTGGGTTCAAGGGGATCCGGATAACTTGTTTGGATATTCTCGAATTCGAGGAGGGTGGCAACATCCTTTGGATGTTCAGAAACCATTCCGTTTCACCAGGATGGATGGTGTCAAGGGAGCTTATAACACAGGAAAGTGAAGGTGACCATATTTCGGGGGTTCGGAGGTGAGAAAGGATCTGGTAGCGGTAGTTTGTTCAGGTGGTGATGAACAGATCCAAGGAGGTCGAGATATGACAATGATCAAGGGTAATTAAGTCATGCCATGGGTGTTGGGATGAAGATGCGCAGTGGTGCGTCAATGATTGGGGTAGCGGTTGCAAGGATGATGAGCTGGCACACAGCAGCCAGTTTAGTCTCATCCGGGGATCGGTTCGGGTGAGAGTCGACCAGAGATGATCCAGGGTTCCAAGAGGGGTAGCCAATCAATGGCTTCAGGTTATCTGTTAATATCAGTGGGTGTGGGATCTCCACATTTGCATTGAGGATGCAAGCAGACATTTCAATGAGTAAATCAGGGAAGGTTACTGAAATATTTCTAGGTGGTGGTCATGATATAATGAAGGTAGTTCATAGTAAGGAGGTCCAGGGGAAGGCCATCCGGGAATAGTAACAATCAGGATGATCGCATAATCGGAGATGATACTGATTAGCATACACGTGTAGTAATCGCTAGATCAGGGTAATGGCCGTTCTGGTAGGGTCGAATAATAGAGAATGAGGATATCATGACCATCAGATTTGATTAATGAATGGTAAGGCGTGATAGCCTTCGGGGTCGGGTTAGTCATCGGGAAGGTGGATGGGGAGGCAACTTAGGCAATACTAGTCACAATTGTAGATCTTAGACCTTTTGTTATGCTTGTACCAGGTAGGCCCAAGCATAGCCCTTGTGTCCCTATTCTGAGAGTCAAGGCAATGGAGCAAGGGAAGAGCTAAGGTAAGTTCTAGGTGCAGATATAAAGAGAGCATGGTGACGGGTGAGCAGTAGAGAGGACATCACCAGGGAATCAAAGGGAGAGCGATAGATATCACCATAGGACAGGAATTGGATGTACTACCAGATTACTGGTGAGAAGGCTACTGGATGACAAGGAGGATCAGAGTGAAAGGAAGTCATCAGTGGATAAAGGATTTGGTGATGTGATGAGTGAAGGTGCAATGAAAGAACATCACCAATGATTCGTGTAAGGGAGGCTTCAGTGATTGTCTGGGAGGTTCACTGAAGGATCAGAGGTTCTTGATAAATGACAGTGGAATGTCTGAGGTGAGCAGAGGACGAAGATATAAAGCAGATAATGGATTCATAGAGGTAGAGGATACAGGGATGTCAAGGGATCATGGAGAGACATCAAGGAATTATATAAGGGAATAGGGAACTCCCAAGAGAGGTCTAAGATGGGGAACAATGGTACAAGGAAGCCGCTATAAGTAGTAATCGGGGGAGGCGGCTGTGTAGTACAAGAAAGGGAACAGGGTAGAGGGTACTGATGATGAGTCATGCTGATGAGTCATCAGAATATTCAAGAATGTAATGGAACATCAAAGAAGTGCTGACTTAGCCAGAAGAATGGAAGGTGATCTGAGATCAGGGCTAAGTCAGGAGAAATGGATAAGCCAGGATAATAATGGAATGGATGAGTCAGAAGGGTCAAGGGTTGAACCAAGATAAGAGATAAAGAATGACTCATCCATGACAGATATACAATGAATAAGTGGATCAAAGTGAATGTCTATGATAAAGGGGAAATCAAGTAAGCATGAATGACAAAGGCTAGATGAGTCAAAGAAATGGAGCATATCTGCATGGAAGGTAGAGGACTCATCTAGGAATCGATAGGTAAGTCCAGCATAAAGGAAATCAAGGAAAAAGAGTAGTCCATATAGCACTCAGCTATGTCCCAGGGATGAATCATAACATTTTCCTTGTATATGCATTGCAGTGCATCAAGCACCAGCAGGTCTTTTTCTGATGAAATTTTAATTTTGTCTCATAATGCAAGATCTATTTGGTTGATGAATAGTTCTTCTGGGAGGAGACGGATTTGGTTGTTGTCATTTTCAAGGTTTGGGTTTGGCATCCGGGACAGCACATCTGCCGGTCCCATTTGTGTTCCTGGGAGGTGGTGGAATGTTAGATCGTATTCTTGTAGGAACAGTTGCCATCGTGCATGTCGTCTGGAGAGTTTCCTTGCCTCTTTAAAGTATAAGAGGTTTTTGTGGTCGGTTAGAAGAGTTACAGGGTGGTTGGTTCCAGTTAGATAATGTCTCCAGTCATCCAATGCATATATCACTTCCAGGAGTTCTTTGTCATAGATGTTGTAGTTTTGTTCTGCTGGTGATAAGGTGCTGGATCTGTATGCACATGGGTAGAGATCTCCATTGAGATCTTTTTGCATTAACACTCCCCCTGTTCCTACTAGGAATGCATCCGTCATGACGAAGAAGGGTTTATTCGGATCAGGGATAGAGAGTACTGGTTTCTTCAGGAATTGCTTCTGGAGTTCTCTGAAGGCGTTTTCTTCTGTGGGCCTCCATGATCACTTCTTTTCTTTCTTTGTTAGTTCGATGAGTGGTCTGGCTTTTGTTGAGAATCCATTGATGAATTTCCGGTAGAAGTTGCAGAACCCTAGGAAGGAGTGTACTCCTTTTACCATACTTGGGGGATTCCATTCTTTGATGGCTCTGAGTTTGGTGGGGTCCATCTCTGTTTGTCCTTCGAAGATGATCATTCCAAGGTACTCAGTGCTTTTTGTATTGAAGGAACATTTTTCCAGTTTTAGGTAAAGTTTATGTTCCATTATTTGTTCTAGTACCTTTTTGGTTCTTTTGTCGTGGATTTTCTGGTTAGGGGAGTGGATGAGGAGGTTGTCCATATATATGATTAGCCATCCTTCAGCTATATAGTCGGCAAAGATGTCATCCATCAATGCTTGAAAGATAGCGGAGGAGTTGCATAGTCCAAAGAACATCACTGTTGGTTTGAACAGCCCTAGGGGAGTGATGAAGGCAGCCTTCCATCTATCTTCCAGTATGATTTGGACGTTGTTGTATCCCCATCATATGTCCATCTTGGTAAAGATTTTAGATCCTCTTAATTTGTCAATCAGATCTCCAATAAGTGGTAAGGGGTAAGCATTTTTGACCATATGCTCGTTCAGGTACTGATAGTCTTGGCAGGGTCGGAGTTTTCCATCCTTTTTGTCGATGAAGAAGAAGGGGGATGCTTGGGGGGATTTGGAGGTTTGGATTTTTCCACTTTTGAGATGTTCTTCAACGAATTTTCTGCATGCTTCTGTTTGTTCCGGGTTTAGGGGATAGTTTTTGGCTCTCCTGGGTGTGAAGAATGGGAGGTGGTTGATATGGTGGTCGTAACTTCTTTTTGGAGGGAGTGTACTGGTGGCTTCTTTGGAAAATACTTGTTGGTATTTTCGGAATTTTTCTGGTAACTCTATTTCCTTCTTCTGCTCTTTTCGGGAGATATCTGTAGAGATGGTAAGCTTATGGATTTCTTCCTGATCAGTGCAGCATCAGATGAGTACCTCCTCATTAGGCTCCTCCACTAAGTTGGTGGTGAGATATTTGACCAGATATTGTTATTCCTCTGGGCATGCTTCTTTCTTTTCTCCTTTTAGTTCCTGGTGTACCCAATCAATTATGGGGTTGTGATTGGCTAACCAGCTCATTCCTAGGATCATGTTGGTTTTTCCACTCTTGATTACTAGGTAGTCTCTGGTTTTCCTTTTTCCTCCAATGGATGTGGTGCTGGTGGCTTTGTGAGTTATATCTTCTCTGGTGTTAGATGTTCTGTCCGCATTGACAGCAATTCTCCATATTTTTGACTTTGTGAGGGGGAGTCATAATTTCTGAGTGATGGATTCATTGATAAAGCAATTTGTTGCTCCACTGTCCACAAGGGCTTTAAGTTCAGTGATTCCTGGAAGTATTTGAATGGATATAGTGATTAACTTTCATTCTATAGATTGTACATTCCAGATCTTAGGAGAGGCACACACTGATTGAGCTCTCCTCATTAAAAACCCTTGGCTCGTTCTACTTGGTTTCTGAATTCTTCTGTGTTTATTTTAGCAATGGTTTCCTCCTCCTCCTCTCCTTGGTAGATGGGTTTCTCATATACCTCTTTGAGGATCTTGATGACATCTTTTTCTTTTACATCTTTATCTCTGAGAACTTTAATGTAATCGGTGACAGCCGATGATGCTGGGGTAGCAGAGATTTCTTTGGTTTGTTCCCTATTTTGGAACTTTGTGTGGGAAGATGTTCCTGGTCATGGATGGTTCCTGGTAGAGCACCCTACTTTGTGACAGATAAAGCAGTGATTTTCCTTTACATGTTTAGCACGGTTGAATGGGGATAGTTTGATGACGTCAACATCCATTGTTTTAGGGTCATGCATTTCTGCTTTGTATCAATTCCCTTTCAGGTCTTGAACTCTTTCAATCTGCCTCATTTGCCTATGAGTGGATTCGATCCACTCTTTAAGGGTTTCCAGCTCTTTTACAGCTATAACTTTTTCTGCGATCAACAGATTGAGGTCTCTGACAAACCATTCTATCAGGGCAGTGTCATCTGTCATCTTAGCTTTTCTGGCATAGAGCTGGAAGTCCTGCATGTATTCCTGCAACTTCTTCATTGTAGGGAAGGAGTCTTTGTCCTTCTGTTTTAGAGCAGCTAACTTCCTCCTATGGTCCAAGTGGTCCTCCTTGGATGAAAATGCCGTGAGAAATCTTTCTTTGAAGGCTTTCCAGCCTTCTGTATCTGGGACTGTTCCTGCCTCTTGCTGATTGTAGTATGCCTCTGAGAATGTCTTTCCTCTTCCTTTGCTCATCTTATTCAAGGCAGTGTTGATCCTGTCTTGATTGTAGGTGTAGATATTGTCGTTCATGGAGAAGTAGTTGGCCATGGTCATGATCCACCATGTTGCGTCTTCCGACTCTCCAGAGAAGTCTATTGGTAGTCCTGCCCGCTTTTCTGACATCCTGGCCCATTTCCTCCTGATTGGTGGAGGTGGATCGATATCCAGGGCTGATTCTAATTCTGTTGGGTTTGATGTAGCTGTATTAGGTGGGACAGGAGTTGGAGTCCTGTTGGCTGCAACAGTTTCTGTGTTAAGGGCCAGAGGTGCGGGTAGGCTCTGAGAAGGGCGATGATAGATTCTGGTTGAATGGGGTCGGGGGTTGTGATGATGGCTAGGAGTAGTCGAGCTTCCTCTGGTTCAAAGTCTTTGAGATGAATTAGGGATTGGGTGGTTTCAGTAGGAGTTGTCAACATTGTGTTGTTCTTCTCCCTCTGATGGGAGATCAGTGGCAGAGTAAATTCTGATGGATCTTCCCTAGTGGGGATTGAGGCCCACTAGACTCTTCTTGGTAGAACAAGGAGTGAACAAGGTTCAACTAGATCTTTTGTGATGTGATCTATGGGTATAGATCCAAGACACAAAGATATGGCCAAGTTCTAGCTGTCACTCAATAGTAGACAGGAAACTGGTAGAAGTCCGGAATGGTTATGGTAAGTCTTGCTGCATTCCTCACTTAGGAATGGCAGTTTGAACCAAATACCATGTAGATTAAACGTAGATCTAGTTAAGGAATTACTGTACATGGGCAGCCTCTATTTATAGGGGAATGGAAAACTACTATGACTGTAAATAGAGATCACAGGAAGAAGAGGGGGCTGTCCATAGGGCAAAGGGTTTGTAACTGATAGGCATGGGTGGGGGAAGTAGAGATCGCACCAGTGTAAGGGTGCAATCAAAAAGGAACAAGTGTCTGTAGATAAGAAATAGAGTTTGTACCGACATACTGGAAGGGCATGGATGCGATCACATCCATGTGGGATCCATGGGCCACTCTGGTGCGGGTGTGATCTCCTCTAGGTGGATCGGTGGTGCTTGGTCATTCCACCATCCTGGGACCGTGTCAATGATGGGTTCCTCCCCCCAGGTCACTCCTTCCACTTCTTCATTTCAGAACTGATGCCTTATGTCTGGGTTCCCTCCATAGGCTGCTGTGGATATGTTGGCATTGAGCCATGGGTGATCTCCCTTGTGAGGAAAAGGAGTGGCCCTCCATGGGTAGTCCACATGATGTGTGACATATATGGGATTTTTAAGTTTTTATTTGATAACCAAACTTTATCTCCTATTTTCCACAGTTTAAAGTTTGATCAGGTTTTCTTCATCATGTTTTGCTGCAATAAGATAAGGGCGGCCTTAGCTTCTTCTCTGGCATTTTCTAGGGTTTTCAGGTGGGTCTCTACTATGAGGAGGAAGGTTTTTCCGATGGGTGGGTAGATGTGACATGATCTACAGGTATAGATCTAAGACACAAAGATTTTGCCAAGTTCTAGCTGTCACTCAACAGTAGACAGGAGACTGATAGAAGTCTGGGATGGTTTCTGGTAAGTCTTGCTGTGTTCCTCACTTAGGAATGGCAGTTGAACCAAATACCATGTAGATTAAACATAGATCTAGTTAAGGTTCTACTGTACATAGGCAGCGCTATTTATGGGGGAGGGAAGACTACTATGACCATAACAGGCGGTCACAGGAAAAGGGGAAGGCTGTCCATAGGGCTAAGGGTTACAGGAGATAGTTGTAGGTGGAGGAAGAAAGGATCACACCAGTATAAGGGTGTGATCAAAAAGAAACTAAAGTTCCATGATAAAAGATAAGATTCATACCAGTATCTTGGAAGGGTGTGGATGTGATCACATCCATGCAGGATTGGTGGGCCACTCTGGCACAGGTTTCATCTCCTCTAGGTGTTACGATCTCTAACAGAGATTACCTCAGGCATAGGAAGGATTGTTTTTGTACAACATGCTGGCTCTGGATGGGTAATGGATACAATGTGGATGTGTTGGATCCTCCCCTGGAGGAGGAACCAGAGTGGCCAGTTGCAGATGGGTGGTGATTGTTATGTGGGTTAAAAATCACTCGTTTGGACCCCTTATTTCTTTCTGGATACCCAAAAGCTGAGTTCTTATTTCTGCCTCAGTATTGGGGACACTTTAGGTTGTTGATCTACTTCAGATCTTCTATCAATGACCTCTCCATTGATGTACCATTACTTCGGCTCTCCTCATGGAGGCCTTGTTGTCTCATCTTCCATTCCCCTATCCCAGTATGTCAGGCATCACCAGCCCCTTTTCATTTACCTTATCTTCAGACTACCTCATTCCTTGCCTCATGTGAGGTGCAGCACTTGTGGATCTCGATCTGCAGTGCCTCTTTCTTTCCATAATAGGGATCTATACCTTAGGGGATCACTATAAATACGGTAGCCTTTTGTACTTATAGCCTCAGCTAGATCTATGCAATCACAAGTGTGGTGTCTAGTTTCATCAGTGTGAAAGAGTCACTGCAGCAAACCTCTACTGGATTTCTATTAGTCTCTATGCTACTATCAAGTGTGTGCTGTGATAAAGGATCAGACTAGATGTCACGCTTGTCCAGCATAACACTAGGTGCAGGGGTGGTGCTTGAACGTTCCACCATCCTGGGACAACATCCCCCAGTGGTTCTTCCCCCCAGGTTGCTCCCTCTGCTTCTCCATTCCAGAACTGGTGTCTCATGTCCAAGTTCCCTCCATATGCCACTGTGGAAATGTTGGAATTAAGCCATGGACGATCCCCTTCATGGGGAAAAGGAGTGGCCCTCCATGGATAGTCCACATGATGTGTGACAGTAGGAGCATGGTTTATATTCCATTAGGATGGAGAATGGGGTCTGTTTGGTGGCAGAATGAACTGTAGAGTTGTGGTGAAATTCTGCTATGGGGAGGAGATCAGTCCATTTGTTGGGTAGATTGGTGTAGAATATTCATAGATAATTCTCTAACTCCTGGTTTACTTGTTCAGTCTCTCCATCAGTTTGGGGGTGGTAGGTGGTGGAAAGGGTGACATCATATTCTAGTAGCCATGCAAGTTCTCTGGCAAATGCAGAGGTGAATTAGGGGCCTCAATCAGAGATGCATTTGTCATGTAGACTGAATCTTTTGAATATGTGATGAAGGAAAAGGGATGCTATTCCTTCAGCAGATACTGTTTTGTTGGTTGGGATGAAAATTACCCCCCTTGTAAGCCTGTGGTTGACCACGATCAATATGCTATCCAATCCATTGCTGAGGGGTAAATCCATAATGAGATCCATGGATATGTGTTGAAATAGGTGAACAGCCATGGTTGGTATAGGGGAAAGTTGTTATGCACAAACTTCGAACCATGCTAAGAGTGAGCACAAGTTGTTGGGATGACAAGTAAATATTCCAAATGTAAGGAAAAGGGAAACAAGTAGGCTATGGAGTGAGTCTTATGTAGTGAACTAGCAATGAGTGTGACCTTGTAACAGTCACATCACAAGTAGATCATAAGTAGTAATACCCTATACCTCTTCATCATACCATAGAACGCCTATAAATAAGTGAATGACTGCACCTTTGTAATGCGGGTGCTGCTGACTATATCATATAACAAGAATAAGAGGTAAAATAGTAATGAGTCATATGTCAAGTGTGAATAGGGGAAGTCTGAAATGAGAAAGCTTGACATTACCCCCCTCCTATGCTCGGACGTCCTTGGTCAGTGGGAACTCAAACATGGAATCAGGGAG
The DNA here is from genome assembly GCA_038088875.1 of Austroboletus festivus. NCBI lineage: Eukaryota > Fungi > Basidiomycota > Agaricomycetes > Boletales > Boletaceae > Austroboletus > Austroboletus festivus. Next base: position 15,235 of record JBBPJU010000918.1, read on the forward strand.
AGAGTTAAGTGAGGAATGGAATGCTATAAAATCTGGTTGTGAAAATACCCCTATGGGTTTCGGGGATTTATTGCCACTACAGATAGGACATGTACAGGGTGGGTCGGTTTGGAGTGTGCGAGTATGCATTGTCTTATTGGGTCGATCCACTGTGGGATGGAGATGATGGAAGTCGTGGATGGCGTCTTGCACATTATCAAGTGCCCCAGCCTTCTTCCATTCTCATTCCTCCCTCAGGAATCCTCTCCAGTGGATGAGATATTCGATCGTGCCTCTATGCATATGGGAGTCGAGGATCTCCTCAATCTCTTGTTCTTCGGATAAGTCAATGAGGTCAGGTGGTGGTGGTGGTGGTGCTTTTTGTGAGTTGAACTCCCCTTTATAATATGGGAATAGTTGAGACTCATGAAATACAGGATGGATGCTGCACCATCTGGCAGGTAGCACGAGTTTATATGCGGCTAACCCGACCTTATCGATCACTTTGAAGGGTCCATATTTTTTGTCATCTAGTTTCCGCGTAGGACAATCAGTCCAGATGTTGTGAGCCTCCAGTAACACGAGGTTGCCCTTTGCGTATTCAGGTGAGATCCTTGTCTTGTTTCTATTGTAAAAGCGCTTCATAGAGT
>JBBPJU010000919.1:0-15852 GCA_038088875.1 Austroboletus festivus
CCTATGTCCTGGATGTCCCCTGTGGTTGATGATGTGTTCTATCTCATACTCTTCTTCATCACCTATGATCTCCGGCAGAGGTGGCATTCCGGCGATCCCATATTCGTCATTTTGAACAAATGGGGAAAGAAGAGAAGCATGAAATACGTTATGGATTTTCCATGTTGAGGGCAAATCCAATTGATATGTCACAGGTGAGAGTACTTTTGTGATGGGAAAGGGTCCTTCCCTTTTTGGACCAAGCTTTTTTGACAGATAGGAGGTTTTAAGATTTTTGTTGGATAGCCACACCTTATCGCCTTTCTTCCAAGGTTTGAACTTAGGGAGGGTGTGGGCGAATTATTGGGCATTGGTGATTGTGGCTAATGCTTCATCCCTGGTGTGTTCCAATCATTTCAGACAAGTTTCTAAATTGGGGTTTAATGTCTTTCTGATTAGTGGGTAAGCTCTGGGTTTGTATCCCATTATTAGATGAAAAGGGGATTGTTTGGTAGTGGAATGGGTGGAGGAGTTATGGTTAAACTCGGCCATGGGAAGGAGTTCGCTCCATTGGTCTTGTTATCCTTGACAGAATATCCGTAAATATGTTTCTAGCTCTTGGTTGACTCTTTCCGTTTCTCCGTTGATCTGGGGGTGGTAGGCGGTAGATAGAGCAACGTCATACTGGAGGAGTCTGGCTAGTTCCTTGGTGAATGCTGATGCGAACTGAGGGCCTCTGTCAGATATTACTTTGGAATGTAGACCAAATTGGGGAAATACGAATTTGAAAAACAACTCCGCTACTCCGGCTGCATCCACCATTTTTGTTGTTGGGATGAAAATTCCCCCCCTACTAAGTCCATGGTCCACCATGACAAGAATAGAGTCCAATCCGTGAGAAGGGGGAAGATCTGTGATCATGTCCATGGAAATGGTGTGGAATGGATGGAGACTGGTGGCCGGAATAGGTACTAAGGGGGGATGGAATGGGTTATTTATGTTTTTATTTTGCTGGCAAATAGGGCAGCTAGCGATGTATTTTCTGACAAATGTAGAGAGTCTAGGCCACCAGTAGTCTCTAGATAGGAGCTGAATGGTTTAGTGTTGTCCTCCGTGTCCTCCAGCAGTGGAGGAGTGGACGGAGTGCACCAGGTCTTTCCGGGCTTCAGGGGGTATGTAGAGTCAGTGGTGGAAGTAAAGTTGTCCTTCTTCGTAAGTCCAGTCTGAGGGGTGGGACTTGTTGGGGATGTGGTTTTCCTTGTACATGTGTTGGAGTGCATCCAGAACCAGCAGATCCTTTTTGGAGGAGGATTTAATTTTCTCTTTTAGGGCAGTATCGATTTGTCTGGTGAATAGCTCTTCTGGGAGTAGACGGAGCTCTGTATTGTCATTGGATAGATTTGGATTGGGGAGTCTGGATAGGGCATCTTCTGGGCCCATTTAAGTTCTGGAAAGGTGGTGGAAGATAAGGTCATATTCCTGTAGGAATAGTTGCCATTGTGTGTGTCATCGGAAGAGCTTCCAGGCTTCTTTGAAGTATAGGAGGTTTTTGTGATCTATTAGGAGGGTGATCGGGTGACTGGTTCCAGTTAGGTAATGTCGCCAATCATCCAGGGCATGGATGACTCCCAGTAACTCCTTATCGTAGATGTCGTAATTCTGCTCTGCCGGGGATAGAGTACTGGAGCAGTATGCGCATGGGTGCATGTCTCCATTGACATCTTTCTGCATCAACACTCCTCCTGTTTCCACCAGGGAAGTGTCTGTCATTACAAAGAAGGGTTTTGTTGGGTCTGGTATAGAGAGGATAGGTTGTTTCAGGAATTGCTGCTGTAGTTCCAAAAATGCAGTTTCTTGTGGCCCAGTCCATTGCCACTTGACCTCTTTTTTTGTTAGTTTGATGAAGGGGTGTGCTTTAGTGGAGAATCCCTCTATGAATTTTTGATAGAAGTTGCAGAACCCCAGGAAGGAGTGGACTCCTTTGACCAATGTGGGGGGATTCCATTCCCGGATAGCCCTCAGCTTTACCAGATCCATCTCTGTATGTCCCTCGGAGATTATCATTCCTAGATACTCTGTTGTTTTGGTGTCGAAGGAACACTTTTTCAATTTAAGATAGAGTTTGTGCTCCATCATTCGTTCCAGAACCTTCCTGGTTCTTTCATCATGGGTCTTTTGGTCGGGGGAATGGATTAGGAGGTCATCCATGTATATGATTAGCCATCCCTCAGCTAGGTAGTTGGTGAAGATGTCGTCCATGAGGGCCTGGAATGTGGCGGGGGAGTTGCATAGTCCGAAGAACATCACTGTGGGTTCGAATAAACCCATCAGAGTGATGAAAGCTGCCTTCCATTAATCTTCTGATACAATTCATACATTGTTGTATCCCCATCTTATGTCTATTTTGGTGAAGATTCGCGATCCCCTGAGTTTGTCAATCAGATCTCTGATCAGGGGTAGTGGGTAAGCATTCTTGATGGTATGCTCATTTAGATATTGGTAATCTTGGCAGGGTCGGAGTTTGCCATCTTTCTTATCAACAAAGAAGAATGGGGATGCTTGAAGGGATTTCGATGGTTGGATTTTTCTGAATTTTAGGTGTTCTTCGATAAACTTCCTACAGGCCTTAGTCTATTCGGGATTGAGGGGGTAATTCTTTGCTCGTCGAGGGGTAAATGAGGGGAGGAGATCAATGTGGTGATCATAGGTCCTTTTCAGGGGAAGCGTAGTTGTGGCTTCTTCCAAGAATACTATGTGGTACTGTCGGAATTTTTCCAGTAGGGTTATGCTGTCTTTCTGCTCCTTTCTGACTATATCAGTAGATATCATAAGCTTATTGATCTCCTCTGTGTCATCAGTACAGCATCTGATGAGCACCTCCTTGTTTGGTTCTTTGGCCAAATTGGTAGTTAGGTACTTGATTAGGTACCTCTGTTCCTCCAGATCGGAACTCCTTTTTCCTCCTTTTAGTTCCCTGTAGATTCAGTCAATTACTGGATTATGCTTTGCTAGCTAACTCATCCCAAGTATCATGTCAGTTTTTCCACTTCCGATCACCAGGTAATCCCTTGTTTCCCTTCTTCCTCTGATGGATGTGGTGATAGTGGTTTTATGGGTAATATCTCCTCCTTTGTTTGAGGAGTCATTGGCATTGATGGCAACCCATCTGATCTTTAGTTTAGTGTGGGGTAATCGTAGTTTGCGGGCGATAGATTTGTTAATGAAGCAGTTGGTTGCTCCACTGTCAACTAGGGCTTTGATTTCAGTGGTTTCTGGAAGTATTTGAATGGGGATTGTAATTGACTTTCATTCCGTAGATTGTATATTCCGGGTCATAGGAGAGTTACACACTGACTGAGCTCTCCAGATTAAAAACCCTTAGCTCTTTCCACTTGTGCCCTTAGTTTCTCCATGCTGATTTTAGTAATGGTTTCTTCCTCCTCTTCTCCTTGGTAGACAGATTCTTTATAGACCTCCTTTAAGATCTTGATTATGTCCTCCTCTTTGATGTCTTTAGTTCTGAGAACCTTAATGTAATTGGCGATTGCCGATGATTCAGGGGTGGTATCAGAGATCTCTTTAGTCTGTTCCCTCTTTTGGAATCTGTTGCTGGTGGGGTGGGAAGATATTCCTGGCTGTGGATGATTTCTTGTGGAGCACCCTACTTTGTGACAAATAAAGCAATGATTTTCCTTTATATGCTTGGCCTGATTAGTCAGCGATAGTTTGATGACATCGACATCCATAGCATTAGAGTCTCATGCTGTGGGCTGGGCTTTGAATCAATTCCCTTTCAGGTCTCTGACTTGTTCAATTTGTCTCATCTGTTTGTGACTGGCTTCGATCCAGTCTGTAAGGGTTTCTGGCTCCTTTATTCCTATGACCTTTTCTGCAATTAAGGAGTTAAGGCCCCTGACGAACCATTCTGTCAGGGTGGCATCATCTGTTAACTTTGCTTTTCCAGTGTAGAGCTGGAAGTCCTGCGTGTATTCCTGCAACCCTTTCATTGTAGGGAAGGATTCTTTATTCTTCTGTTTCAGAGCAGCTAACTTCCTCCTATGGTCCAAGTGGACTTCTTTGGATGAGAATGCTTCAAGGAATCTTTCCTTGAACTTTTTTCAGCCTTCAGTATCTGGAATCATTCCTTCCTCTCGCTGATTGTAGTATGCTTCTGAAAACATCCTTCCTCTCTCTTTGCTCATCTTATTCAAGGCCATATTGATTCGGTCTTGATCGTAGGTATAGATATTGTCGTTCATGTTAAAGTAGTTGCTCATGGTCATGATCCACCATGGAGCATCTTCTCCATCTCCAGAAAAATCTATAGGCAGTCCAGCCCGTTTCTCAGTCTTCTGTCTAGACATGGTGGGTGGGTCAATATCTAGGGCAAAGTCCTCTGCTGTTGGGTGCAATGTAGCTGTATTAGGTGGAACAGGAGTTGGATTCCTGTCGGCTGCAATAGTTTCAGTGTTAAGGGCCGGAGATGCAGGTAGGCTCTAAGAAGGGCAACGATAGGTTCTGGTCGAATGGGGTCGGGGTTGTGATGATGGCTAGGAGATGTAGAGCTTCCTCCGATTTGAAGTCTTCGAGATGAATTGGGGATAGGGGCATTTCTGTAGGAGTTGTCGACATTCTGGTTCTCTTTTCCCTCCGATGGGAGATCAGCGGCAGAGAAAATGGTGGCGGAACTTCCCTAGTGGGGATTTGGGCCCACTAGACTCTTCTTGGTAGAACAAGGAGTGAACAAGGGTTCAACTAGATCTTTTGTGATGCGATCTATGGGTATAGATCTGAGACACAAAGAATCCCTGGTGTTCAGCTGTCACTCAACAGTAGACAGGAGACTGATAGAAGTCTGGGATAGTTGTAAGTCTTGCAGCGACCTTTCACTGACAAGGGGGAGCCATTGAACCAAATACCATGTAGATTAAACATAGATCTAGTTAAGGGAACTACTGTACAAGGCAGTCATATTTATAATGGGTAGGGGAAATGATATGACTATAAAGAGAAGTCATAGGTAGGTGGGGGACTGTCCTCTGGGCGAAGGGTTGTATATAGATGGGCATGGGTAGGGAAGAATGGAGGAACAGATAAGATCGCACCAGTGTAAGGGTGCGATCACAAAGAAAATAAGGTCCTAAAGATAACTTAGATAAGAAACAGATCGGAGTATGTATGACAAGATCTGGACATGGATGCATCACATCCATGCAGGATCGGTAGGCCACTCTGGTGCTGGTGCAGTCTCCTCCAAGGGCACAGGTGGAGCTTGCATGTTCCATCAGCTGGATACCTGTGCTTCCTGATCTAACACCTCTCCCCAGGTTGCTCCTTCTGCCTCTCCATTCCAGAACTGATGCTGTCCGTCAGGGTTCCCTCTGTAAGCCGCCATGGCGATATTGGCATTGAGCCATGGTTGATCCTCTTCATGAGGAAAAGGGGTCACCCTCCACGGGTAGTCCACATGATGCGTGACACAAGTATTAAAGCTATGCAAATCCCTATCCAACTCCTCCTCGCATCAGACATGGTCAAAGTTGTTGCCACCACTGCCCTAGTGGACTCTGGTGCCCAGATCTCATGTATAGACTGGGACTTTGTCTGAAAACATCGACTCCCTCGACACTGATTACCTTCATCCATCACAGTACAAAATGCCAATGCCTCCTTGAATAAAGGAGGGTCAATTAACTTCACCACCACCCTCTTCATTAACGTCAATGGACTCCTAAGATGAACAACCTTCCATATCATGAACTGTGGAAAGGAAAACGTTATACTCGGTGATACGGAATGCAGGATGTGGAGTCCGAGGCTCCAAGCTATACTCCGGTCGAACTGCCGGATGCACGATCCATACTGGACACAAATGGAAAGGATGGATTGTCGGGCAAAGACTACTTTGTTGGTGAAGAGGAGGTGCAGGGCTAGTATCTGTTGCATGAGGACTCTCTCGAGAAACAGTAAACCGTCCACCGTTTCAAGGTACAGAAGACTCCACATAAGATTGTGTAGAATCTAACTAAGGGATTCTGTAATGTACATAGGCGCTTTATATACTAATGGGGATAGCTGTGTGGGAAAGTCCCCTCCTTCCGGCATTGTTCTGGGAGGAAAGACTATCCATCCTGTAAAGGGGATGGAGAATGAAAAGGCGTCCATTTAGGGAGTAAAGTTAGCATGCACTGCCTATGGATAGAAAAGGGAAGGGCAGCGCATGGGTTCCCAAAAGAGAACCTAAACCTTAAGTAAGTTCTGTAGTTGCGGAACTACATACGTCTGACTCGGAATGAAGAAGGTAACACTGTAACCAGTGGATGCCATGTGGAGCAGGTATGGGTGGTTATGTGACTAAGGATAACTAGAGTGGGGTAGTCAGAGTAGTGGGGGCTCCTGAGAGAACTTCAAAAGGGAATAAGGAAAGAAAAGGAAAAGAGAAGAATAATAGTCCCAGTACCTCGGCCCTCTCCTCAACAGAATGGGAAGGGGTCTCCCCATCGATGGAAGAAGTCGGTGACTTCCTCTATATCCCAAGTGTACCATTCCTTCTGTCCAGGAGGTACATTCTCCTGGTTGTCTGGCAGAGGTGGCAACCCATTCCATAACTTGAGTGAGCTTCCCCACTCAGCTCTCCTGTTGAAGTCATCCTTGATGTTCATCAGCCTCCCAGGAAAAGAAGAAAAAGATGGGGTGTCCAGCTCCGAGGGATATGGAGTAGGCGACCTCCTCCATCATTCCGTAACACTCGAACTTCCCTGGCTAACAGAAATGAACCCTACCATCGACTGGAAAGAAAGAACCCTTCAGATAGCTCAAAAAACTGACCAGTTGGATGAATTTATAGTGCTCCATGAGCAGATGAAATAGGAAAAAGAAGGAGTGTATGTTCAACGAAGATATCTCGAACCAAGCCCCAGACATGTCGTGGTAGACGCTCTAGTTAACGAACATCTCTTTGCCTATTTAGATTGAACTGAAGATGATGTTCTATGTGCCCAGATCACTTTAAGCAGAAATATGTCGCATCTGAAACCATTACGATCTCTGTCACAAACCATCCTAGCCAACCGACATTTCATTCCCAATCCTTCTTTGACCTGTGCAGTTCTGACTACCTCAACTCAACTAGCCATCAACAACAAAAGGAAGAAGATAGTCCTACCAGAAGCCTATTCAGCCTATAAAGATATCTTTGCTGATGAAGATACCTGTTACACTGGACAAGCATGACACCTAGTCTGACTTATATCACAGCACGCACTCGATAGTAGCATGAAGACTAATAGAAATCCTGGTAAGAGTTCACTGCAGTAACTCTTTCACACTGAGGAAACTAGACACCACACTTGTGATTGCATAGATCTAGCTGAGGTTACAAGTACAGATGGCTACTGTATTTATAGTGATCCCCTAAGGTATAGATCCCTATTGTGGAAAAAAAGAGGCACTGTGGATCAAGATTCACAAATGCTACACCTCACATGAGGCAAGAAATGAGGCAGTCCGATGATAAGGTAAATGAAAAAGGGGCAATGATGCTCGACATACTGGATCTGGAGAAAAAGAGATAAGGCAATGAGGCCTTCATCAGGAGAGCCGAAATGATGGTACATCAACAGAGAGGTCATTGATAGAAGATCTGAAGGAGATCAACAACCTAAAATGTCCCTAATACTGAGGCAGAAATAGAAACTCAGCTTTTGAGTATTGAAAGGAAAAATGATGGGGTCCGTCATCCACTTTCCACCCACTACTTCATCCACTCATCAGCTTGAGGCCAAGCCGGTTCCTCTTCCAAAGGTGGATCTAACTCATCAATATCGTACCCATTCCCCATCCATAACCAACATGTCATGTAGTAACAGTCCTTCCTATGATCAAGGTAGTCCCAATCGGAGATCATAACAATACTCCCCTTCCTCCCAGCCAAGATTGTGACCATGAAATCAATCTCACTGAAAGTTTCACTCCCAAGATTGGGAAATTATATCCCCTCACTGTGGAAGAATGAAAGGCCCAAAATGAATTTTTAGATGAAAATCTGAAGTCTGGGAAAATTTGCCCCTCTTCCTCTCTGCAAGCTGCTCCATTTTTCTTCATAAAAAAGAAAGATGGGAAACTACAATCCATCCAAGACTACAGGTACCTCAATTATCATACCATCTGAGATGCCTACCCTCTACCATTGATCTTGGACCTCTTGGATAAGTTGAAAGATGCCAAGATCTTCACCAAATTTGATGTCCATTGGGGGTATAACAATATCCATATTAAAGAAGGACACCAATGGAAAGCGGCTTTCATCACCCACAGGGGACTTTGAACCAGTAGTTATGCCCTTCATACTGAAGAATGCCCCAGCTACCTTCCAACACTTTATGAATAAAGAGTTTAGAGACCTTATTGCCACAGGAAAAATCGTCATCTATATGGATGATATCCTAATTTTCTCGAAGAATCAAATAGATCATGATGAAACCACCCGGCAAGTTCTCCAGCATATGAGGGAATTAAATCTTCGTCTACAACTACAGAAATGTCTCTTCAATGTTTCCGAAGTTGACTATCTCAGAATGATCGTCAAACCAGGCTCCCTCACAATGGACCCCGTTAAACTTGAAGGAATCGCCTCCTGGCCCATGCCTGTTAAAGTCAAAGACATCCGCTCCTTCCTAGGTTTTGCAAACTTCTATCGATGATTCGTTCCCTGCTATTTAGATATTGCCTGACCCCTTCTTGACCTCACGAAGAAAGACCAGCAATGGAATTGGTCCCCAGCATGTAATAATGTGTTTATGCATCTAAAAGAACTCTTTCTTTCTCAGCCAATTCTTTAATTCCTAAATGTCTCCACCCCTTTTGCTATTGCCACTGATGCCTCTAAATATGCCACAGGGGGGATCTTACTTCAAACTGATTCTAATGGTGAATGGCACCCCTGCTCATACCTCTCTCAAACCTTCTCACCCACCAAACGAAACTATGACATTTATGACCAAGAACTCCTCACAGTTATTTGCATCCTCAAAGCTTGGCAATACTATCTACTTGGTTCCCCTTTTCCCATTCAAGTCTTCACAGATTATAAAAATTTATTATATTTTAAGCAGCCTCAGAACCTTAATCGTCAACAGGCTCCTTGGCTCCTTGACCTTGCAGATTATGACCTTAAGATGATTCATATTCCTGGAACTCTTCTCTTGGGCCCTGATGCATTGTCTCAATGACCCGATAGATGCCCTGATGATTCCTCTGATAACTCCTCTGTCACCCTTCTTCCTCCATTTCTCTTCGTTAACCTCATCGACACGGCCCTACGAGCCAGTATTACCTCCCTCTCCTTATCTGACCCTTTAGTTCAACGTACTGTCCTAAACCTCTCCAAAGCCCCTTCTACTCTTTGAACTCGTCTTACAGATTGGAAATATGAAGATAATATTCTCATATATCAAGACCATATTTATATCCCTCCTTCACTGCAACATGACATAGTCTCGTGCTATCATGATCATCCCTCTGCAGGCCACCCTGGCTTCCTTAAAACTTGTCAATTGGTGTCTACTGACTTCTGGTGGCCTGGCCTAGCCTTCTTCATCAGCCAATATGTCACTGGGTGTGCCATCTGTCAGGCCAACAAGTCCAATACACACCCAACCACTCCCCCTCTCTCTCCCATAAAATCCTCCTGCACCCGCCCATTTCAACAAATTTCCTGTGACCTTATCACCAATCTTCCCCTATCCGTTGGCTTTGATTCTCTTTTGGTCATGGTCAACCATGGGCTTACAAAGGGGGTCATTCTGTGCCCAACAAAGAAAACTGTCACTGCAGAGGGTATAGCAACCCTTTTCTTCCACAAAGTCTACAAAAGGTTTGGATTGTATGACAAAATCATTTCTGACAGAGGATCACAGTTTGCATCATCCTTTGCTAAAGAGTTAGGAAAATTACTAAAATATGATCTTGCCCTGTCCACTGCCTACCACCCTCAGACAGATGGCAAAACAGAAAGAGTCAATCAAGAAATAGAGACTTACCTCCATATCGTCTGTGGTAACCACCCCTTTGACTGAACTGAACACATTTCCACTGCCAAATTCACTCATAATCGTCACCCTCACTCTGTTATAGGAAAATCCCTGTTCTATCTAATGATGGGTTACAAACCCCTAGCCCTTCTGACTGTGTTCCCAAGTAGTAAACTTCCCACTGTAGAAGAAAGAGTTAAGAGACTCCTCACTGCCTGAAAAGAGGCCATCACAGCTCATGAATTGGCCAGACAACTAATGGTCACATGATCCAAGAAGTCCTTTATGCCATTTGCTAAAAGAGACAAGGTTTGGTTAGAAGCCCATAATTTGAAAAGAAATATAGATAATTCAAAGTTTACACCCAAGAGAGAAGAGCCTTTTACCATTATCCAGGTGCTATCTCCTATCTCCTACTGATTATGCCTTCCCAGTGCCTAGAAGATCCACCCTGTTTTCCATGCCTCTCTTCTCACCCCCTATCGTGAGAATGCTGTCTATGGAAAGAACTTCCCTAGATCACCTCCAGAACTAATAGAAGGAGAAGAAGAATATGAAATTGAGAAGATTGTACACCACCATGGAACTCTGTCAAAATGCTTCTATCTGATCCAATGGAAAGGATACTCTGCCGAAGAAGACTTATGGATCTCAGAGTGGGATATGAAAAATGCAAAGTCCGCCTTAGAGGAATATAAAAACCGTCATCTCTTTCTCTTATCTCCTTAGCTTCTACTCCATTGACACTATCAACCTTTCAGAATCCTTTACCTTCAAAATATCTTCTATTACTACAGTTTCTTCCTTCATTGATACTCCTGCCTCAACCCCTACTTGTCCTGTTACCCCTCTTGTCACCCTTGAAGCCATTGCTGCAGCTGTAGACACACAGACCACTAGTATGCTCCCTCCTGGCATGCCTTATTCCCCTATGCATGCCGACCCTATGACTGAATCTCTTCTTGAAAATGCCTGCAGAGAACGAGTTTATACAGAGATCCTTCATCACTCAGGACATGCCCTAGCCATCAATGATGTCCTTCACCCCCACTCAGCACTTCATAATCTATTCATGGTCCATTTAGAATGTGGAACTCTTGAAATGATGAGTCACATCATGACTTCCAATGCTCACATGGGACTTTTCACTTCGAAGTTGTGATGGATCAGAAAGGATATCCAATGCCTTATCGAAGATGCTATGCACCAATTAGACATGACTTATTTGTTGGAACGAGTCAAAGAAGTCACTAGAGAAAAAGGTGAGCGACATGTGGCTTACCTTGCCACCACCACTTTCTCAGCCTCCTCGTCACCTCTCACTCCAGAAGAGCAAGCCCTTCTAGATCGTATTGATGCTTGGTGGTCTGGTGGAGATAACAGTCTTCTCCTATCACCTCGCCACCCCCACTATCACAAAGCATGCTTTTCGTGTCATCATCTTGGTCATGTCAGAGTAGACTGTATATTCTATTAGTGTGCTCACTGCCTTAAATGGCATCCAGGTCATACTCAACACTCCTGTCCACTTCGCTGTCAAACTCCCTCCCTCTTATCCTCCTTCTCATCCATATCATTTGTGTCTCATCGTGCCACCACCCATTTTACGTTACCAGTTCCACCTCCACTGGGCATTCCATTCCCCTGCCGAAGCATGGGACGTGGTCATCCAAGAAGATCTCCTCCACATCCTTGTTCACCTAGCCCTCAGTCAGAAGGGTCTCTCATTGACATGTACGATCCTGTCGCTGAGTCTAACATGACAGGGGATGTGATACGGAACGCAGGACATGGTGTCTCTGCACGTCTTCTCGGAGTTGGTCGAATGTATGGAGATTCGGACCGTACTGGGTGATTACGGAGAAGATGGCAAGATGGGCTGAGAGGACTTCCGATCGGATGAGGAGGCGCAGGGATAATCCCTGGCGGATGACGATTCTCTCGAGAAGCGGTAAACCGTCCACCGCTTCAAGGTACAGAAGACTTCCACGTAAGATTGCGTAGAATCTAACTGGGGAATATCGTAATGTACACAGGCGCTTATATACTAAAAGGGGATGCAGGTGGAAAAGCCCTTCCAATCAAGAAGAATCTCGATTCAGGAACACTACCTGTTCCGGAAAAGGAACGGAGAATGGAAAAGCGTCCATTTGGTATATTAAGTTCTGTCACGCACTGCCTATGGATAAAGAGGAAGGGCAGTGTGTGGGATCCTTCCCCAATCCGGGGAAGTCTCCTTCCTTGTCCATATCAGGGACTGTCAGATCTAATCGGAAATATGGGAAGTAATACCTAAGTCGGCATATGCTGTGTAGAGCGGGTATGGGTGACTTGGTAACTGACAAAGCTAAGGGTTATAGATCATGACAGGGGTCTCGAGAAATGGAATCAGAAAGAAAAGGATTGAAAAGGAAAAGAAACTGTCTGGTCCCCCCTTCCTTCTCTTCAACAGAAGGGGAACTCTCCTCCATGACAGAGGAAGAAGTCAGCGACTTCTTCCTCATCCCAAGTGAACCATTCCTCCTGCCCAGGTGGGACGTTCTCCTGATTCTCTGGAAGTGGTGGAGATCCATTCCAGAACTCCAAAGAGTCCCCCCAGGTGACTCCCCTACTAAAGTCGTCCCGGATGTCCATTACCCCTCCTTCAAAGAAACTGAAAGAGGGGGCGTCTAGCGCCTCCACCGTTCCGTAACAGGATGTTTGTGATATTTAAAGAAGACTAAACTGGCTGCTGTGTGCCAGCTCCTCTAAAATCTCTCACAGTAGCTTCAAGTGTACAAAGGGGGTAATGTTATGATTTCTTTCCTTTTTCATGAATAACCATTGTCCTAACTTCAGCCTTTCATTTCCTCTTGGATAATCCTATAAGGATAAGTCTAATTTGTATTCAGGCTGAGTCATATCCTCTTATTCTTGCTTATTCATTTGTACTTTGTAATCAGCCCAATTATGCAGTTGTTACTTGTCATCATGAGTCATTTCCCTATTTTCTAACTCATCGATCATTCATTGACATTCTATCACATTCTATATGACTCATCTATGGACAGCCTCATTTCTATTCAAGGCAGTATTCCCACACTGCCTCTCATTCCCCTCCACTATATAAGTCTGTCTATATGCTGCCATGTGTTACGGTACGATGGAGGCGGTCGCCCACACCGTACCCCGAGGCGCTGGACGTGCCATCTTTTTCCTTCTTTGGGGGAGGGTTAATGGACACCTCGGACGACTTCTCCAGTGGGATCGCCTGGGGAAGCTCCCTCGAACACTGGAACGGTTCTCCACCTCTACCGGAGAACCAGGAGAACGTTCCCCCAGGGAACGAGGAGTGGTACACCTGGGATGCGGAAGAGGTCGCAGACTTCTTCCAACGCCAAGGGGACCCCTTTCCTTTTCTTTATATAAGAACATTCTTTTCCTTTCTCTTTTCTTGACTCGTCTTCATCGACAGGACGGACTATATCCCTACCATCGAGCACCCCCTTTGGCTTCCGTAGTTACTCCACCACCCATACCCACTCCACACAGCATCCGACGGCGGAGTATTAACCCCACAACACTTCCGGCTCGATGACAGGTAGTTCCGATTCCCAAACTTACTTAGAGTTTGGTTCCCCTTTGAACAGGAAGGAGGAACCCACGCACTGCCCTTCCCTTTTTATCCATAGGCAGTGTGTGTCAGAACCTTATTACTCCTTAGGACGCTTTTCCATTCTCCATTCCTCTTCTGGAATGGATGGAGTTATTAATCAAGATCGTACTCGATTAAGAACCCTTTCCCACACTATCCCAGTTAGGTATATAAGCGCTCATGTATGATAGAGTTACCCCAGTTGAATTCTACGCAACCTTACGTGGAAGACGGCTGTACCTTGAAACGGTGGACAGTTTACCATTTCTCGAGAGAGTCCTAGTCCGGCTAGACTTGTCCCTGAGACTAGTCCTAATCGCCGAGTACCTTTCCGCCCATCTCACCCTCTTCTCCGTCATTGTCGAGTACGGTCCGAACCTTCGGACCTTTGATCTCATAGTCGAGAACTCTCACCGCCTCCGCATCTTGCGTTCCGTATCACCATGTACTTTAGTCTAGTTCTCCCTTACAATCACATCTCTTGTGTTTGTCCTCCTGTCAGACTCCTGAGTGTTCTCTTCCACTCAGTTTCTCTGACCATAGTCCTCATCCTACTCTAAGTGGATGCTTTTTACTTCGAACTCACCAAGTATTCACTAGATGATACTCTATACCGAACCCTTGACCCTAAGAAGGAATACACTTGGACTTACCCAGTACAAGTGTAACACAGACCACACCTTCAACACTTTGATTGGCACGTAGCTCAGAGACTCAGACTTCATGTCCTGCATTCCATATCACACGCACTGCCTATAAATGAAATAAGAAGGGCAGTGCATGTGAGTCTTCCCTCGAATGTGGGAATACTTCTAGGTCAAGTAAGGAAATATGAGATTTTCTACGGAGATGAGGAAAATAATATCTAAACCAGTCAGATGCTGTGGAAAGTAGAAAAGGTGGTTTGATAACTATATGTAACTGGGAAAGGAAGATCGAATATATTCTAAAGTGACTGTTAACTTAAAGAAAGGGAAAAGAGTTCTCATGTCAGAGGAAAATGTCCTCGACATCTTGTTGGTCCCACGTGAACCACTCAGGGTTCCCTGGGGGAACATTCTCCTGATTAGCAGGTAAAGGCAGAGAGGCATTCTATACCTCTAAGGAGTCCCTTCAAGTGAGTTCACTGGAGAAGTCTTCGTCAATCTCCATCTGCATGCCATCCAGGAAGAAGGAAAAAGATGGAGTATCCAGCACTTCCAGGTATGGTGTTGGGGGGTGGCGCCACTGTTCTGTAACACTCCCCTATGTAGGGTCTCACCCAGTGACTACAGCTCACCCGCTTTGCAGCTAGGCACTGGTCAGAGTGCACATAGCTGCTCCTGCCATCATCATGCATGGCCGTGGGCCACTTGTGACCCCCATGTTGATGTCAGCATGCATGACCAATCCTGGTGATCGACTTCAGGATCAAGGGATGTCTGCGGTCGTGGCTGTGGTAGTCACGTGTAGCTATGAAAAAAAAGTCTCAGCGAAAAAAAAGTGGCTGAAAAAAAAAACTACCGTGTGAAAGACGAAAAAAAAGGTGCGAAATAAATGTGCAGTTATAGCACCATAAGCAAAAGCAAGGCAACCGGATCTGGGCGACCCAGATCTCATCTTACTCTGTCACACATATTCTGCAGTTCAGGGGTTGCGTCATCCGTGTAGCCGAGACTGAGTAGGCGAGAAGTCATGTATTGGATGCATCATGCAGAAAAAAAGCTTGAGCTTCTCTGACAGTATCTATTCTGTATTCGTCATGACCTTCAAGTTCAAGCTATCGAGTGCCATCCCCGTCGCTGCATCCTCCATATCTCATAGTCAGCTTGGTTGTCCTCCCTGACTATGCCCACTTGCAGGATTGCTGAAGCACGAGGTCTAACTGTACGTTTAGTCACCCGCTGTCACGGAGATCTTCCCGATAAGTATACTCACTTTTATAAGTTGCGGTCCATGCAGGACACATTTGGTTCATCTTGGGTCGTCAACATGTCCGTCAAAACGGCTCTCTCGCACGCGGTTAAAAATGTGCACCCCCAAACCGCTCTGGTCTACTGTGCCTATCTTTTACAAGTAGATGGAAAAACTCTGTGTGCGGATTAGTGTTCCGGGAATTTGGGAGGGTAAATTTACACCAGTAAATTTACGCTGGTAAATTTACGCAAATTAGCGTCAATTTTGAGTGGGGTATTTCAGGCTGGGTGAATTGGGGTGAATTTGGGGTGA
>JBBPJU010000920.1:0-15850 GCA_038088875.1 Austroboletus festivus
CAGAACATCATGAAGTACAACTTATATGCAAAGAACCACCGTGACCCATAGAATTCGACTGTATACTACTCTGACCATGATTAATGAATGAGATCCACAGAATTGTCATGTACTGGAGAGGTTTGTTCCAAGTGCCAGTGGTGTTTCAAGTGCCGGTGGATGACTGTACGAGTCTTGGATATTGTTGAGAACGTTGACCTCATGAATGCTCGGCTCAACTTGACCATTTGTCATCCTCGTCCCTCCCCCGGACAGAACCCCAATACAGCCATCGTGGCAAATTCACCTGTCCCCGCTACTCTGCCTACGAACTATGTCCTAATCAAGGTCGACCGATTCGGATATTCTGCCAACAACATCACTTATCAAGCACTCGGCGAGGTTTCTCACTTTCGGTATACTGTTCACTACTTACCAGCATAATTGGCTGAAATGAAGTTACACTGGCACAGGTATTTCGACTTTCACGCGGCCCCAGATGACCCAGGATCGAATGTATCACCAAGTATTCATGGAGTGACTCCCGTGTGGGGATTTGGGACTGTAATTGCTTCAGCACAACCAGCAATCCAAGCTGGCGAACGCGTTTACGGTTACTTTGCGCCTACGCGATTCCTGATATTACCAGTTTCATCGATAGACATCAACAAACATGCGTTCTATGTTTCTCGTCCCCATTTTCCCAAAGGTATTTCCCTGCCTTATCCGAATTTCGTGCTGTCGGATCTCTCATTATATTTAGACCGAAGACCTTACAATCAGATAACCAAATGCTCCATGGACCCCTTGTACGACCCGTCTCTCAGCATAGAGGATCTTACGATGCTCTATCGCCCACTGTTTTGGACTTCCTTTTGGTGTGAAGATTGGCTAAACACCTCTCAATATCGTGGAGGAGCTTCCCGAATCCTTATTTCCTCTGCGTCTGCCAAAACGGCCTTTTGCCTCGCATACCTCATGCGCAAGCGGAGCGGCAACACTCCAAAGAGGCAGGTCATTGGTCTTACTTCCCGCAAAAACCACGAGTTCACCAAAAGGCTTGATCTCTACGACCATGTATTGGGGTACGACGGGTTCGAAAATGTAGCCATGATGAGTGAACCATTGCAAAAATGGATTTACGTCGACGTGGCGGGAAACGAGAAGTTGAATCACAGAATATCCCGTCATTTCGCTGACGCCAAACTGGACCTCGTCTGTTCTGTCGCCCTTGGCTTAACTAACTTATCACCGTCAACAAAGCGCGAGCGCAACTCTGTAAACTGGACCAAGAATGAATTCTCCATGCGGAGTATCTCTTCCAGGCTGGAACATTTCTTTATGCCAGAATGGCTTGCGGTACGCAAGAAGCAACTCTCTGTGGAGGAAATCATGCGATTGCAAAGGGAGGCGTGGTCCGGACTCTTGCAGGATAGTATATCGTGGGGAGTTGGAATCCGCAGGGTATGTGGAGCGCACAATGTGAAGAGGGCGTATGAGGAGGTGGTCAAGACTGGCATTCCTCCTGATCAGGGTCTTATATGGAGCATGTGGGAGGAAGAGGTGCCGAGTGCACGTTTGTAGAGGAATCTTGATGGGTGATACAGTGATTAAGATACATGAAAAAAAGATTATGGTTCGTTCTCAAAGTTTAACTAACAACTTGATCTTATTGGTCGCAGAAGCGCGGGAGCCAAACATGCTGACACGCTCAATTTGGCAGAGTATGTCGACGTGCCGGCTACAGCGACAATCGCTCACAGCGAATGAGCAACATTTGCTTAGTACATTCAGTTATTTGCCATCACGACAGGATTTCTCATACTTGAATGCCACTTCAACACATTCCACAACCACCGCACAGTGCTGGGGAACCATACAGAGGCAGGTCGGAGCAACCCACCAACCCTGCGGTACTCAGTTACTGTTGTAGGTCTACGCGCCCGTATCGACCCCAGCCAGATTCCGTCCCCAATAGATTCCATTGAAGCAGACAAGGAGGCATGGGAGAAGCAAATGTACATGACTTTACCCGGAAATAATCCCCCACTTTCCACAACAGATTTTGTTGCTTTTGACCAAGGTGAGGGTCAATCAGGTCCTTTTTGAATCATGAATTCGTAATGGGCTCCGAGGTGCTTGGCGGTTTCTCAACTTTATCGCGCCGCACGCTAGCGTTATCGTACCTGACGTGTTCTCGATGTAGGCAACTCGAATCCCAAGCATATGCGCGTCACAACGTGGAACTTTCCCAACTCGGCCCAGCTCGCTCGGGAGTGCGATATACCTGTCGCTGTAGTCGTGCAACCGTTTGCAGACCTCGACTCACGAGAAGAACCTATCCCACTCATCGACTGTGGGCTCAATGGTCCAGCAAGATGTGCCCAGTGTAGGGGGTATATCAATCCGTGGTGTGCATGGGTTGCCGGCGGTAGTAGATGGAAATGCAATTTGTGCTCCCACGAAACAGAAGGTTCGTGATAGCTCTGGATGTTCTTGAGTTCATGTGTCAAACATCGTCTAGTTTCACAAGAGTACTTCAGCAACCTGGATGCCAACTTTATGCGCTTGGACCACGCCAACCGCCCCGAGTTAAACAAGGGCACTGTCGATTTTGTCGTCGAATCTGACGAGTACTGGGCACCACCACCTTTACCGAAGTTAACTCCAACGTACTTCACGCCCGAACCCCCGCCCTCCACGCCTCGAAAACCGATTTCGTTGCATTATCTGTTTGCCCTGGACGTTTCCCTCAATGCCGTGGAGTCTGGTTTTCTTCACTCAGTTTGCACTATTCTCCTGGACGTCTTATATGGAGGTACTACTGTCGACGGATCAACGTTCGACCCTTGCTTTCCACAGGAATGCAGAATTGGGATCATTACCTTTGACCGAACTCTTCACTTTTACAATTTGTCTGTAAGGGTAGCCAGAATGATATGTCGTACTCTGCTCAGCGGTTCACTAGGCAGATCTTCCTCAAGCAAGTCAGCTTGTAGTTGCGGACTTGGAGGAGATCTTTGTCCCTTTGCGTAGTGGGCTATTTGTTGACCCGTGGGAGTCGAGGTGTGTCCAAGATTGATATGTTGTCAGTACCGTCTGATGTATCGCTGTAGGACAGTGGTTGAGGGCTTGTTAAATTCCCTGGTGGAACGCAATACCCAGACTATTATCAGAGAAGCGTGCCTTGGCGGAGCTCTTGTAGCTGGGCTCGCATCTTTGGTATGGCGAAGTTTCGTTCTACGAGAGTGTCCTCATAGTGTTTCTGCAGGTTGGTCTAGGGGGTCATATTGTCGTGTTCCCATGTACCATGCCCACGATTGGACCGGGTGCATTGGAGCCCTTGACGGATGAGAGTGGTGTTTACGGAACAGATAAAGAACGCACCCTCTTTGCTCCGCGGGCGCAGGTATGGCACGATATCGCCGAGGAATGCTCTGACGAAGGCATTGGCGTCAGCATGTTTTTGGGGATGAGCAGAGCTATCGACCTCGGTTCCATAGGTATGACGGATTCAACTTTCTGTTTAAGTAACTTGACGTGGATATGCCAAGGCACTGTCTCTTCTACAACAGGCGGAGAGCTGTTCTTTCATCCTCGATTTAGCCCTGTTCATGACCGAATCGTGCTGGCCTCTCAGTTCCGGAGGCTGGTGACGCGAACTAGCGCATTCAGTTGCGTAATGCGTATTCGGTGTTCACATGGTAATTCCCCGTGTTTTTCGTGTTTTTCTTGCTTCCATACTACTTTTTCAAGGTTTGCGGATATCAAAATACTATGGGAATTTTCAAGAGCGTTCGCCCACTGACCTAGCACTTGGTGTTTTGGATTCTGACAAGGCCGTGTCCGCATTGATCGAGCATTCGCGGACGTTGGATGAACGCCAGTATGCGTATCTGCAGTGCGCGGTGCTATATACGTCCGTTAATGGCCAGAGACGAGTACGGACATGCAACCTTGCTTTGCAAGTGGTTTCATTGGCAGGTAACGTATTTCGCTATGGCGATATGGACGCTGTAGTATGCCATCTTGCTCGAGACGGTGGGTCATTGCTGCCAGTCTTGATGGCGACTCGTCCGCTTACTTTGGGGCAGCGATGGCCAGCTTGTCCTCGCAGCGAATGGCTCA
Organism: Austroboletus festivus; assembly: GCA_038088875.1. Lineage (NCBI taxonomy): Eukaryota > Fungi > Basidiomycota > Agaricomycetes > Boletales > Boletaceae > Austroboletus > Austroboletus festivus. The sequence continues at coordinate 4,108 of JBBPJU010000920.1, forward strand.
AATTAGGGAAGATCTAACAGACAAGTGTTCGTCGGTTCTACTTGGATACAGGCGGAATTGCGCAGCGGCTACGTCGCCATCGCAAGTAAGTGAATCAAGTCGCAATTCCTGTGCACCTCTGAGGCAGCTCACCAATAGTTGATTATCCCGGAAGCCTTCAGGGCACTCCCGCTGTACATTCTGGCAATAACCAAGTCCAAGCCCCTGAAAGGCTAGTCTTTTATGGCTATCAAGTGAATGTCGATCGTAATTGCATGACACAGGACGTAATGTTTCCGCGGACGTTCGAAATTATTATGCACGGAAGATGCTTTCGATGAACGTCCGAAGCACGATGCAACACCTTTATCCCCGCTTGCTCGCGCTTCATGATCTGGCCGAAGACACAGCATTTCCCGACGCCAAGACTGGTCAGGTTTATTTGCCGTCGCTTATGCGAGATAGCCACATGTTTATGGAGGGTCATGGCGTCTATCTCATAGGTTGCTAAGTTATCTACCTTTGGCATTGATATTAGCTCATGGTCGGTTTGCAGACAACGAGGAGTTTATGATCTTCTGGGTGGGTGCAAGCGTCTCGCCTCAAATACTTCGGGATCTGTTTGGGGTGGATGACATCGTCGCCTTGGATCCGAGCAACATAGTCAGTTTTGCAATGACACAATGGATGACTACCCTAAAGTGTCATTTGACAGACGGAGCTCCCTATTTTGGACACTCGGCTGTCGCAACAGGTCCAATGCATCCTCGGCCATCGTTATGGTCAACGTGGGCGTGCTCCAAAGATGCTCGTGGCCCGTCAGAATATAGACGGAATGGAGATCGAGTTTAGCGATATGCTAATCGAAGACCAGAATAATGGTGCAATGTCTTATCTCGATTGTGAGTTGCTCTTGTTGTGCGGGTCCCAGTACAACTCACCCCTGAACTCGAATTGGTCTGGCTGTCGTAGATCTCTGCCTCATTCACAAACAGATTAATGTCGCGGTATGTCATGCCCCCTTATTCCCTATTCGGTTCCAGGTCTCATCGGCCGAACTTGTAGCTCACAAACGGGGGCTCGTTTTCCTCGACGACTGGTCTCCGGGGGTCTCCATGGTAGAGTGAGTGGTACCATGGGACCTTCCACATTTCACCGTATGCGTTTCTTGTCCTAGCCGACATAGTCTCGTTGCATGCTATGTCAAAAACATCTAGAATTGAATTTTCGGTCTCCCAGACCTTCCGTCGATGCGCTGCGTGGCATCTTGAAAGTTTCATCACGTCGAAGTAATGTCCGTCCGATGGGGACTGATAATCACAGATAGACGCGTTTCTGGCACGATGATGCGCCCAAATAGCGACATCCCGTTCATGTGAGGTGCACTCGTACTCGTTTGACAGACTTCTGGAATGCGAAGTCGAGAACATATTCATTTTACCATGTATAACTGATGGTAGCCGTTGGATGGCATCTTGATGGGACTGAGATAGTGTGGGGCGTTCATTGAGCGGTGGGAGGTCCCCTCCACTAATGCGGCGATGCTTCAGTACCCCGGTAAAGGCGACCTGGGGATTTTTTGCGGCACCGATGACCAAGGCCGACCGGAGCTCATCTGGAACGTGAATGGACTCGTCATCATTTAAAGTCAAAACACAGCGCCCATCATACATGACCGAATGGAATGATGACATAGATCCGAGTACCGTCATCGATATTAAAAAATACAAAAAGGCCTGCCAAATAGCTTCAACTCGGCACATGAGAGTTCCAAAAAAAAAACTATCCCCTTTGAGGAGATATAAGTCTGGGAAGGTGCGTTATCGTAACGATACATTGTCCGCGAAGACCAAAAAGATCGGAAAAAAAATTGTGGCTGCGGCTCGGAGCACCCATACCAGATACGGTCTCGTTTCGTTTCTTTGACTTGCCGCTTTTGGTATTCGAGGTCACGTTCATTCCGGTGTTTGGATTTTGGAGTCTGACCGTTGGGAGTTTGGGTAGTTATCCGAGCCAACAGCAGCATGCAACCACAATATATGAATGATGTCCTTTGGACCAGATTTGCTCCACATGGGAATGGATTGAAATTGCTCAGGTCTTCTTGCATGTGTTCACGTCGAGGCATGAGAATTGTTGGTAGTCCAAGTAAAAGAAGTGAGCATTGGCGACTCACATCGTAACGCGATCAATGTGGAATAGAACGGATGACGGCAAGAATCGATGTCATGCACGCACACTACAATCTCGACGGACAGCCCATCGAGAACATGAGGACACTGGGCTAAGCTCTGAGGCCACCGTGGCCACACGTCGACATAGCTCCATCATAATGAGGAACGAGACAAAAGGGGGAAAGGTGGCACAAGTACTATGTACGTTGCCGGAATCCAAATTTCATCCTTCCATTCTACTTCCTGAGAACGACCTGGAACAGCAGATGGCAAGGCAGTGTAAGTGTGTCGAGTGCAGAGTGTGAGCTCGCAACGTGTAAGGAGGGGGCGTACTCTCATGGGGATTGTTCTTGAGGAAACCCCCTGTCGAACCTTGTTCCAATTTTAATGGCGCCACAGAATGCGACGGGTCGCAAATACTTGTATTATGAGGACTAGAACCAACATGCGAGCCGTTATGCGGCAGTATGGATATCGGTGCAGTATTGAACCTTGATGGAGGATCCTATCTGGGTGCAGTGTGGACGGAGCACGGCGTCTGAACGGCCAATGTAAATCAGGGCCGTGATAATGGGGGTTAGTACCAAAGCAAAGCAGAAAGAATGGCAACAGAGTGACGAGAGTGAGCACTGCGGACGAGGGTTCAGTGCCGCATGTTGACCGTTGGAGTGCTCTCTACTTATCGTCGCCAATTTGAATAACTGGACGCGAATCCAGGACGAGCGAATGATTGCAAGTGTGTTTGGAACGGCGAGGCCAGGACTCGATCGTGTCGTAAATGCTAGTCATGCCCGGTGACCTTCTCACGTATAGGACTACATACTTACGGTTCCTCGCGCAGTTCGGACGAGCAGCAAAGAGAGGAGGACTCCGCGGTAGAGAAAGGCAATCGACGAGCTTGGTTGGTTCGAACACGACTTGAATGAGCCACGTTTTGACGGCTTGCGATGGGGTCGAAGCGAGCACGACGGACGGCAACCCTTTCCAGACAGAGGTCGCGGACATTCGAGACATGACCAGCTGGATCTCTATTTACCGGTCGTTCGCTGGCTGTAACCAAAGTACGTTCTCATCTCACTTTCCAGATCTCACGCAAAGTCCGCAAACGGCTCAGTGATTTCCGCGGAGAGCTTGCTCATTTCGAGTTAGGCTAATCGGTTGCGTTGACTCCTCCCCCTCCGTCCACGTCTCCCTCGAACTTCCCTCCTACTTCTCCCGCGCCTATCATGTATTTAGAAGATCGTGTCAGAACTCGCCCTCGTTCATTATTCGCGTCCTTTGTGACTCCTCCTCTCTCTTACAAGTTCCCCGCACAGCGGTCCGAGAACTATCCCAGGCCCTCCCGCGGATCCTTTCTGTACGTTTCCACCTCTCCTCGTCCTATATCTATTATCCCTCTGATCCGGTCATGCTTGTCCCTCTTGCACCCCTTCTCCGTCCCTTCTTGGATCCAAAAACTAGCCTCGTCGTAGCCCTTTTGTGCTCGCGTGCTTTGATGACCCATCTCGGCATACTTATACGCTAGTCTTATCCTCTCATTCCACATGTTCTCACCTACCTCCCCTACCCACACTCTGTCGCAATGTGCGACCATGAACAACAGCGGAGATGCCCTCAACGAGGACAAGTCCACCGCTGCTTCACCCCCTTCCTTGTCCCCTCGGCCCTCTGCAGACGGCACAAAGGTACCCCAGCCAGATCTCTTCCAAATTCAAAAACCTGCGGTCTCGGTATCCCGCCTTCGATTCTTCTTGATCATGGCCAGCTTGTGGATCGGTAATTTTACAGCCTACCTGAACGAAACGACCTCGACGACCGCCATGCACGTCATCAGCGCCGACTTCAACAATCTCGCTAACCAAAATTGGCTCGCGACGGCATACCTCTTGGGTTTCACCGTCACCCAAACACTCCTTGGAAAATTTAGCGATATTTTTGGTCGCGCCCAAGTACTGCTCTGCACGATGCTTATTTTTGGAGTTGGCACGCTGTGGTGCGGGCTAGCAACGGTGAGTATCTCTTTCTCAATCGCGTCACTAGTGCGGCTTTTTCGTCTGACACGCATGGTTTCAGTCCATGAATTCCTTGATCGGAGCGCGTCTTTTACAGGGAATCGGTGCTGCTGGTAGACAATCGGTCGGAATAATCATCGTTTTGGATCTTACAACACCTGATACACGAGGGCTATGGCTCGGTTTCTTCAACCTCGCTTCGGCCACCGGTCTGGCAATAGGGCCCGTCTTGGGCGCCATCATATCTGTCGACATGAACTGGAGATGGTTGTTTTGGATAACGTTGATGCTCATCGGTGTCACTCTAGTGATCGGCTCGCTCAGTCTTCGATATCCCGTCCCGCACCGCCAGCAGCGCGTCGGTCTCCTTGCACAACTGCGAGAAGTGGACTATGTGGGCTGCATCCTCGCTGTCGCAATATCTAGTACGATATGCATTGCGATTGAGATGGGTAACAAGATATTTCCCTGGAATGTAAGCGTCGCGCCGTGGTTCGAGGATCCGAGTAACTAACAATCGATTTTCACAGTCCGCACCTATAATTGCCCTGTTCATCGTTGGGGGTTGTCTCATCCCAGTATTCGTCTACTACGAGCTCAAGGTGGCCGAGCAACCGGTGGTTGACATCAACTTGTTCCGGATACCAAATATCCCCATTGCTTGTCTTATCAACTTTCTCACTGGCGCAGGATACTTTGGGTCTGTTTTCTTCCTCCCGCGTTACTTTATCGACGTGAAAGGTTCTAGCCTTGTGATGTCCGGAGTCCAAATGTTTGGATTGATACTCACTTTGGGTGCTTCCTCGGTCCTCGGCGCTAACATATTGTCGCTTACTGGTCACGTGCGACTCATAGGCGTCGTCGGGGGTCTCATGTACGCGTTAGGGAGCGCGTTGATGCTTGCCGTAGGAAGTGATACTCCGGTCAAGCACACCATCGGGTTCTCTGTGTTTACTGGTATTGCTTCTGGACTTCTTTACCAACCATCGCTAGTGGTTGGGCCTATGTCGGTCAAGCCACACCAGATCGCCGGTATCAGCGGTTTCCTGTCGTTTCTTCGAACGCTTGGCGGGACGTTTGCAACGGCACTTCTTACGGCTGTGTTTGAGACGAGTTTCACCCAGGCACTTCGAGGACGGCTTCCTGCATCACTTGTAGACCAGGGTCTGGGGCTGGCGGACAACCACGCTCAATATCCGCAGTACAGCGAGCAGATTCTCGGTGCGCTCGTCAAAGCCTATCACTTCGGCACGATCCCTGCCATTTGTTTTGGTGTAATATACGCCCTTGCAGTGCTCATGCTGCGCAACGTCGATTTCACGCCAGCCTGGAAGCGAAGACGGATAGCAGCCAAACGAGCATTATCTGAGAAAGTGTAATCTACAGTTTTCCCACTTTTTTGCATACACTATCTTCATGAACTAGTCCCCGCACGCTCACTATTCGCACCATTTTTTGTCCTTCTTGACTTGCACATGCGCTCGCTCTGTCTTTTTAGTACCAACACCCGATTTGTAACGGACTTTTGATGCATGGTGACACTTTTTTTCTTTTCTTTCTTCCTGCATGCACATTGCAACTTGCTCGGTCACGTAGACTAACTTATCAACACTGTTGGGTAACGAACCCAAATGGATTGGCACCCTTTTCGTAAGCCCGATGGTTCCACATGGCGTTGCCGCCTCAGTCCGTTGTCCCTCGGAAGTCTCAGTCAGGTCCGAGGGTGAGGTCACCCGAAACACCGTGTCAGCTCGCTCGCCGGCTCAACGAGGCTCCCCGGTTGTTACATCGCACGATGGTTGATCATGATCCTGATGGTGACCGAATTCTATGATAGAGAATAGATACATGCTGACAGTATCTTGGAGGCGTTTTCGCCACTCGCTTTCGGGCACGATGTATGGATGCTAGGACGCCCAATTCACCCACCTGTGCGGAGCGTCACGGTGGCTCCAATTAAAAGGATCATTCAGGGGTTCACAAGTTCGCCGTGGGCCTCGCGACCGGTTCCGACGCATTTCAACAAGCGACAGCGCACATATGGATGGTGTGGCTGATTACAACGCGTGTCCTCGCCCTCGGAAAGTGGCTGTGGGATCGTTCTCCATCGTTGTGGGTATCCAAGTCATGCTGGACTGGCGTGACGTGCGACATACGTATGATAGGTGAGAGCGAATTATCGTGCTACCCTAATGACCCTTTTAGGAGGCCACCGTGACAGCCTCTTGCATATCCGAGGGCGGGGCATGAAAAAACGCCCAAAGTGCGTCCCCGGAAAAAGTATAAAATAGAGAACACGCCATGTGCAGTCATACTTCGGCAGAGCCGTGCCTTTCCTGGATGGGTACAATGACGGTAGTGGCTGGTGACATATGTCATGCCCCAGCGACGCGGGGAATCTGTGGTGGCCCGGCGCGAATGGCCCTGGCAGGTCGAGAAAAACAGTGGCAGGACTTGTAAGCGAGGGCCCCTATCGCTGGCATGCCACTTCCAAGCTGCGTCCACGCTGGAGATCGTCTGTGTGGTTGTGGCGTGCGATCTAAGAACGACGGTCATTCCGAACCTCGGAACGTCGTCCGTGGACGCAGTTGAATGGTTAGTCCTTCCAACTTTGCGCCCTCTGCCCACCCCCACCAGGTCAGTGACAGGACCCGGATTCGAGGACCCAGCGTAAGGGCGATTCGCGTACTAGGGGAGAAGGCACGCAGTGAGTACCTTCTGATTACTTTAAACTGGTCCTGCCTGTCGCACTCCGTTCGATCTGTACGCGGCGGCGGGATACGCGACTTGCCAGCACACCAACAATACATACATATTGGATGGACCTCCCCAGATACAGTACTAGTACCCTCTCCTCGGAGGAAGCATCCAAAGGGGGAGGGGATTCTCTTCCCAATCAGAACTTTTGATTAGGCATGTTGATCCAAGTAGACGGATCCTCCGTGGCACCGCGACTACCACAGTCCTGGGTCAATTGGGCATGTCAGTGGAGCAGTCACTTTATACGTCCTGTGCATGTGTTCGACGTCGAATGATATATTGACGTGGGCGGTATCGGCTGCCCTATCCATCCGTCCGCATCAAAAGGTGTGGTCAAACGCCAGTGGAAATGACAAATGGCAATCGGAGAGGGCGGCAACGCACTGCGCGAGACGTATATGTAGATCTTGTTCAATCGCATGGGCGCCCACCTGAAAAAAACTTGGCTCTAGTAACAAACAAGGGTACGCCGCACACGCACAGCTTCCACTCACTATTCTTAAACCACACGACAAGGGGTCCGAAGATCCCGTGGGGAAAATGAATTGTTTAAAGCCCAGGGCCTCGTGGTACAACCACATCCGAAAACGGTCTTTTCATACCGAAAAACGAACAGGGGAGAGCACAAAAGGAACCTTTTTTAAAAAAACGACATCGGTCTGACAGAAAGCGGCGATTTGGATCCTTCGCGATACGACCTCAGGGCAGAGGGTATGTTTCTCAAACGGAGACACAAGTGATCGTTGATATTCATGTTCATATTAAACCCCCTTCGCGTGTATACGTGTAGTACCCCAGATTTGCCAAACTGTCCCCATCGTTCAAGGGCAATACAGATATGGTATGTGTACTATGTTTTATCAGCGTACTCCTCGATGACCGATCGTGGCTGGCAGTATACCCCGAGTGGCGTATATTGAATGTCTGAAAAACTGTCATGCGAATCGGTCAGTAATGGAACCGACCGTCATACAGAGTTGGGCACCAACCCAAAAGCGCTTGGCCCCCCTAGCTCGAGTCCCCGTTGGGTATCCGTCCATTGGGGAGCGGCCGTGATCCCGAGGACCAAGACCCTCAATCCATATTTGTATTCCGGAGTGCCGAGCGCTGAGCCGCTCTGTGCGTCAAGCACCGCAATGAGATCTGGCACGCTAGCGAGTATCTATTAACCATTGTGTCATCGTGTCAGGGTGCGTGCGCTGTGAGAGAGTTTGGCGGTTCACCGTCGTGTCGCCATTCCGTGTCTCATGTTTTGCGTACAGGTTCTCGTTCTTGAAAGGGATGGTCAGTGTGCCGTTCAACCTCACCTCGGGGTTGGTTCCATCGTCCCTTGTGTCCTCGTCCGCGGACAGGGCCGCGATGACCACTTCCCCTATCGTATGCCCTTTGTGCACCCTCGGACGTTCGTGAGGCTAACAGGTCTATATCGCGGAGTCAAGACAAATACCTCCTTCGAACGTCGGTGATCTTTCCATTGAATAACACCTTGGCTGTCGTGGGTCCTCCAACGGCATCGACGATGACTTGGCCGATTTGGTCCATGTTGGACTGCTTTCGCGCGAGCGCAATGGCTTTTCCGATACGCCAGCTCAGCGACACCGTGTTCACGATCATGTAAACACTCAGGTCCTTGGTTCGAAGCGGCCGACAAGCCAACCCCACGTGCGTGCTAACGTTGCTTGAGGGATGACGCAGACCGGCAACACTGCGCCACTTACCCCATCTCTACACAGGCGGCTCGCAATATCACATCAACGTCGACGTCTCTCTTTGCCTTTGTCATAAACTTTGCAATGTGATCAGGGTCGCAGACCTCGGGATGACCACTTTGAACTAACCACGACGTTACCATCCCCGCTCGCTATAGCGCACGGGAGAAGGTTATGTACGCGGCCCGTGTCGTCATACACGTTGGCGGTCGTTTGGTGCGACTAGAGTACGCAATCCTCCACCGTTAGCTTCGTCCGCGGGTCAACAATCAATCTCTAGATGGTGACCTACGGTTGGGTATGCGCGACCCTGAGTCGACCCTGTCAGACGTGCGTGTGGGGAGATGTGTCGACACTTGCCATGAAATCGCCATCGACGATCGGGATGTCGTAGTTCTTTGTGGCGGCTGTGACCATCTGGACAAGATGTCAATGCTAGGAACGGAGGCAATAAACGATTCACGTTGATCATCCCGTTTCCTCCTCCGATTTCTAAGGCGCACAGAGCGTCTGGCTTCGTTATCTGTGATTCTGGATGGGACACACAGCTGCTATGAATACCATGCTGCGTCACTCACCCCCATAAATTCCCACAGATCAGCACACGCTTCGTTGTACCTGCAAAATGGTCAATGAAAGATTCCCAAATGTGCGGGTATGCGCACTCATTCCCAAGTAACCTCTCTTGGGACACTTCTGGGCTACCTAATCCGCCACCCCAGCCGACGAGCGCATCTGGTGCGAGAGAACTCCGATCAATAATCCGGATGACATCTCCCATTCGCACCATCTCCCTTAACCCTAAATAGATATCCAAGGGTGAGCCACCTCCACCGCAACCCAGGACGTAGCATCCATCCGCGATCCACTCGAGATCGATTTCAGATACGAACCACTGGTCGTCTTGCACTTTGGGTTTGTATGAGAGGATATCATCTGCCGAGTCCAGTGAAAGTGTCTCCCCGGGTATAGGTACTGGTGCTATTGGGGCAGTTGTTACGGTATTCTCACTAGACGGGATGGCGTCCACGTTGTCGTCCATCTCGTTTGGAACTGCGTCTCCACTCCAGTCACCGGCGGCTTTGACATAGAAGCGGCATCTTCCAGTGGTATATGCGATGGGTATGACTTCACTTTCTACAATAGCAACGCGATCTGGAGCGGCGCCAGAAGCCACGGCGCGGGCGATGGCTTTGGCTTCGACAGCTTTTTTTACTTCTGGCACGGGCCTAGACGAGGTGTCTTCAAAGCAGTCGATCGTGCCGGATATCTATCTTTCGATAAACCGCAATCCGACTACTGTCCTCGACGTCGCACTCACCTGAGCGATCGCGGCGCCAACTGCATTTGCGACGTCGAAATGCGGGAATCTGTGTACTCGACTAACCCCAACAAGTTCGTCGGGTGCCAAAATCGATCCTCCGCCGACGAGATAAACGGGGATGTCAGCTGCTGACGTCTTCATCGCGTCCAATGTGTTTTGCAGCATGCGCTTGATTGCCTTTTGGGCACCATTAATGACGGAAGGGTCAAGACCCGCTACACGGGTAGGGTCGCCGATGGAGGCCTGTCCAGCAGCAACGGCGACGTCTGTCGCAGTAAGAGTTGCTCCATTGAAGATGTGGGCTTCTGAGGTGATTCGGTGTCCCACCGAGTCAGGGCCGACGGTTACCTGTTTGGAGTGAGGATCCAGGCGGACGAGGGAGCCACCTCCGAGACCAATGCTGGAGCGGGAATTTGGGATGAATAGATTGAGCGAGGGAGGAAACGTGTCTGATTACCTGGCGACATGAGGCATGGAGAAGTTGAGCAATACCCCGCAGAGTTCATGTTGGGCTGCAGCTGGACGAGGGAATCCGCTGGGCCTTTCAAAGGAGTGTTAGAACCAAGCACGTTCGACTGGGCTAGGATGAGCACGAACAGAAGCATTCCGATGTCCGTCTGTGGGGAGTTCGTTGTAGCGTCCAGGGGAAAGAAGAGCAAGGACGAACCGTTGTTCCTCCTATATCGACGACCAAGGCGGATTCTCTGGAGATGTTTGATTGGAGTGATGCGAGGAATGCAGCTCCCCTCATTGAATTTGTGGGGCCAGATGAGCTATGCCAGCATTATGGCGAGAAGTCGGACGAGAGGGATGCGACTCTTACAATGTCCGAATGGGTAATTTTGCGGCTTGATTGCAGTTGAGTAAGGTGCCGTCGTTACTCGTGATGAATACAGGGCATGTTAGGTGTAAAGCACGTGCTGCATTCTGGAAGCCCGAGATGGTCTTCTTGGCATATCTGAGAAGGGATGCGTTGAGAATGGTAGCGTTCTCGCGTTCGAGGAGGCCAATATGAGCCACATCCTTGGAACACACGACGTTGAGGTGAGGGAGTTTTGCGAGCACGATGGAAGCGACGTGTTCTTCCTGTCTGAGGGTAAAGTCGATGGGTGCAAAGACCGAGATGATCGCAACGGCGTGTATGTTCTAATGTTGATAGGGTGAGAACGCCGATTCGATTACGGCAAGTATCGGACACTTGCCTCCTTGTCGATCCTATCGCAAACGGACTCGATCTCGTTCACATTGACGCTTGCGATTTCGCTGCCATCGATTTGGAGACCTCCAGACACGAGGAAACAGGGGCCCTTTAAGACTAAGGGAAATGAATGGAAATGGGACTGACGGTGATGCATCGGTGAAGGACATACTCTGTTTGAGGTCGTGCGGAAAGCCAACAAAGGGGGGTGTTCCGTGTGTGAACGGACCACAGAGACGGATCACGGCTACTCGATCGAGACGGGCGCTGTTTCTCTCGACGAGCGCGTTGATAAAGTGCTTGAGAAGGGGTCAGTTTGGTGCGATGATGCGATGGTGGTGGATTGTACCGTCGTGCCGATGGCAATGGCCTGTATGTCCGTGGCGTGCGATGGGTGATCGAGGACAGACTGGAGAGCACGCTGGATGCCAAGGGTGACGTCGGCGGTGGTGGCGTGCTTGGCGGAAGTGAGGACGCGTCGGGTTGTGATATCGAGTAGCACGGCGTCGCTAGTTGAGATCAACGACAGTAACACGATCCGAGGACGACGTACGTGTTAGTCCCGCCGACGTCGACGCCGTTGCGCA
>JBBPJU010000921.1:0-15838 GCA_038088875.1 Austroboletus festivus
GATGTAGCCGAATCAGAGGCTTCTGCAACCGAAGGACAACCGAATTCACCTTTGTCTGCTATTAGATTGACAAACCCTGAGTTGCCATTATCAAAGCGGACCACGGATCGTGGAACTGACGACAGCACTGAAGTTGTGAATGGAAATTCCCAGCCGACTTCGGCATCAAGGGTACCACCTAGACCCGTTACTCCGGAACGTCCAACGATGCCAACCGCTCGAGAAAGCAGATCTCCGCGGTCGTTGCGGAAATCCCCATCTGTTCGACTGGTGGATGCTTACGGGCGGGAAAGGGTTGAAGAAGATGGGCCTGCGGAATCATCAATAAGTCACGCAAATGGCCAAGCGGATGCAGAGAGGAAGGCGATCGCATCACCATCCACCCCGCGGCGCAGTTTAGTGCGCATTGTTGACGCGATGGGGAAGGAAGTCGATGATGCGATGCAGACCCCTGTTCCTCCGGACGGCAGAACACATGTTGGGTTATTTGAAGCAGATTTTTCTGTTGTTTCAGACGATATCCCGATTGGGCATGCTGAGGCATTAGCCCATATGAGGAAGACTCTCCGGGACCTGGCTGAAAGCCTGAGTGATGCTGACAGGTTGGTTGTCTGCCATGCTTATTGAATGCCATGAATGAACCGAATCGTTACCAGGTCTGAAGACCTGGAGCTTAATTCGAGCCACCTTGAACAGTTGGAAGAGGTCTCCAAGGCAGCTCGATTGGCGCGAAATCAGCTGGCCCATAATCTCCATATAGAGACGGTCAAACAAAACGATCTGCGTCCAGACAGTAGTGTCTCTGCCCGGACCGGTGAGCACCTGGTATGTACCGCCGGTTTTACGGTGCCGGACAATCGTTCACCATTTTAACGCACAGCCAGTAACCACCAAGAAATCTTGGAACAGTACGATCACATACTGTGCCATTCTTGTTCAGTTACTGATCCTCTTGGCGATGTGGAGGTACTGCAGTATTGGCACACCTGTATTCTGGACTGATCCCGATTTTCAGATATGCCCATGCGGAGGCCCGTCGGCTCTTCTACACGACATACTATGATCCTTTATACTCGGAGTTTACACCGCTTCAGGGGAATTCACGTTTCAGGGGCACACTGTCTACTTCTCGATCGTGGACGATGCTTGGTTCGTATGAGACCATCCAACGCGAGGGATGGCGGTCAATCGGAAAGGAGATGATACGCGCGGTAAGACATGTTGGAGACCATGCTTGGGAGCGATGGGGGGAGCAAACGCAATTTGAGCGACCGACTTGATTATTACTTGTTGATCTTACTTTAAAGCGCGATACATATACCTGTTTACTTGTATACATCTCATGTATCTTGGGTAGGACCCAAGGCGGCTACGCAGGTGCCGTGTAGTCGGGCTAGGAAATTCATGTCATGCTCTAACGTGGCACAACGTTGTTCATGCCGCCCATGTGAGTGGACAAGCTTTGAGTTGCTCCATCGTCCGCTGACATTCGCGTCATCTCAGACGGGACAAGTTTACGGTCCATTCTAAAGCGGTCGTGTGTCAAGATGTCGACCTCAAGGGCGACATCACCATTGGACCTGGTTCCGTCATTCACCCGAAAGCGACCATCTTTGCGCTCGGAGGGCCGATCGTCCTTGGTTCGGGCTGCATCATCGAAGAGGCCGCCATTATCGTCAATCGTCGCAAAGAGGTGATGCGCATTGGGGACAACAACCTGTTCGAAATTGGCTGTCGTACGTGTCATTGCCCTCGTTCGAATTCTGGTCATCGTATAGCTTTGGCAGGCGTCGAGTCGCCCTCCATCGGAGATAACAACACTATTTCTACGCGGGCACGGGTGCATCACACGGTGCGGATATCCAACTACTGCGTCATTGGCGCGGGCTGTCTGGTGGTGCCAACAGAGGACGAGATATTGGACGAATACACGTCAGTGTATGGTCCAGCTGCGGAGAAACGTATCTGGAGCGGGCGAGGCAAGGTGCAGGAGGCAGATTTGCGGATGAAGCATGCTGAGTATCTCCGGGAGATGTTGCCCAAGTTCAATCGGTTACGGCGAGGGGATGGTGCGTGATGCGGGTGTAGTGTTGCAGTGCAGGGCATATTCGCCTTGTTGTTGGGTGCCTATCTTCAGAACGTGGAGTCCCCGACCACATAGGACGAGACACATGGATATGGTCGTTTTTAAAAGATGCTCGCTAGTCGTATTGCAAAAGTTACGATGAATGGTGGGAGTTATGCTTTGGATAAGTTCCTAGTAGTGACAATACTCTATTGAACTTGCATGGAATCACGTCCGTCATTACTCGCTGTGGTGCACGATGCGCTCGTCATCGCACAATCCCCTGATGAACCCTCCGTGCCCCATCCATTTGGTACCTCTTACTCCTCGACTCTAACACGACTCAACGACATTCTCTCCAAGACCACTCAGCTCAGCCATGCGCTATCTCAACTCGGTGCCGTTCCACCTTCCGAGCAAACATCCAAGCTTGTCAGTCTCATGAAGCAACATACAGCAATGTCGACGTCCATTGAATCATCTCGCGCCGCCGCTACTTCTCTCTCCGCAGATCGACGCGTCGTGGTCTTCCCTGATATTGCTCCACCATCCCCTGCGAGACTCGAGGAATGGGGTCGTGCAGTGGGCATGGAGGCATTCATCGACAGTTCTGGAAAGGCCGCTCCTACGACCGTTATGATGGCCGGTAAAGTTTTGGTCCTCGATGTTGACATTGATGGTGGGGTAGTCGTCAAGACCTCCTTTGCCGTGGGTAACGACAATGCCAATAACCCCCACGTAGCACAAGATTTGGATGCCTTCCTTGCTAGAGACATAGCCAGATGGGTCGATGCAGCAAATCGGGCAGCGCTCGTTGCAACTCATCACACACGGGCAGAGGATCCCACAGTGGAAGCCGCTCACCTTGGTCTTGTCGTACAGGACCATCTACGTTACCTCACGATGTTAGATTCCTTGGCGATCGCCGAGGGCGAACGGGGAATCCGGTGGTTTATGGAACCGGTCACCACAGCTCAACATTTCCTTGATGCACAAAAACCGGCTGTGTACATGATTCCTCTGTTCAGATTGGCCTTTATTGACGCTTGTCGGTGAATAGCCCGAGGCATCAGCCTCTCGATAAAATGCTGACGCGACATTCTTTACCTCTGTTGTACCTCGACTCGCCATCTCTGTCGTTCCTCGTGTGGCTTTCACCTCTAGCATACCTTCGCCTGCTTCGGTCTTCACCAACCACGCAGCCCAAAGCAAGCAACCCCAATCCCTTTATGGACATTCCTGTCACGCATTTAACCAAAACCCTCTCTGAGAATTACGACGGCGCTACGATCGCACGTCTAAAGCTCATCCCTTCATCTGGAGGTGCTGGGTCATTACCACATCCCAACTTTCCAAGTGACTACTCTTTTCCACAGGTTCTCTCTCATTCTTGGGTTCTCGAATTTAACCGCCCATCCAGATCGAGATATCAGCAAACTAGTTGTGGCATAGTAGTCTCGCAGAGTCGGTTGCGAGCTATACAGGCTGTTGTATTGGCGGACTTGTCCGCAGATGTCCTGATGAACATGAGTGTTTCATCGGGTTCTTCCACGGGGGCCGGTTTGGGTGGCTTGGGTCCTTTTGGATCCATCGGTTCTGTTGCAGGAATGAACATGAGTAATCTTGGGTTTAACGGCTTTGTGATAGGTCATGCGCACCAGCCGGTTGACAGCGGCAGCTGGGTAGACCTTCTGGTGAGTGTGGTTTAAGTCTGGATATCCCATTCTTGGCACGATGCACGACACGACGTTTGATTTTCTCTTTCCGGCTCTGTTCTTGCTCGGTCTTCGTTTGGTTATTCTGCAAATATTGCTCCTTAAGTTGAACAATGGCTCCCCCGCAGAGTACTACAGGACCTTATATGTAAGTGGCAGAGCTTTTCCTGGATCGATTCTCAAGCTGGTGGCCTTACCAGGAGTCACCCAGTCAAGCGCATCCACCACTCAGTTTGCGGCTCGCGGCACCACAGGAGCCGGGATTCTTGCTGCAAGAAGTGCCTGTGAGAACAGCCAGTGAAGTATCGCACATTCTGGACGTACGTCATGCCATAACCGTGGGGTGTGTGATTCCATTGTCAAGCAAACTTATGGGGTTCCATTCTTAGATTGTGAAGGAGCAATCCTGGCTGAATGAACTGCTGAGCATGCTCGAGTGGCAACCAGATAACACCGCTTTTGCACAAAAAGACCCGATAGGGTCATCTGTGTCCCACCCCGAAGCGGAAGAGTCTGTCTCGCTGGAACTGCTTGCCTCCGTTCTGGCGGGAACGGTCACACCGCGTTCGATCCCCGTGTCCGTACATCTTCCTTTGACAATGCTACCACCCATAATGGGTACCAATGCATCACACTTTGGACTCGAGGGGCTTAGCGTTGGACCGCCACCAATTTCCGGTGGTTCCAGCTCTGGAAGTCTGTTTGGATCTACTGATATCGAGATGGATATGGAAATCCCTGGGCTGAGTATGAGCATGAATTCTGGAATGGATATCTCCATGACCGGGATTGGTATGGAGTTGTCCAGTTCCCCTGTCCCATCTCGTCCTCCGCCAATGATTGTTTTCTCCAGCCCTGCACGGTCCCCCGCATCAGGTATGGTGGAGCTTCGCGCCTCCTTCGGCGACTTGAGTAGTAAGGGTGGAAACAATAACTCTGATTGCGGTGTCAAAGTAGAGGCGTCACCTGGGGTGGATGTACGTGGTATGGATGAAATAATCAGGCGAGGGGGGATCTGGGGGCTACCGGGTAGAGTATGGGTTAACATGGGACCTAGATGATACATTATGTGTAGTACACAAGTAATGTAACATACGAAAACAATGTGCAACGAGACCATGTTGGTACAAAGACAAAGTTTGAAAACGATGGAATGGCGAGACAGGAGGCATTGCGATCAAGCTGGTGGCTCAGGCGTTCAACTTCTCCATGATTCCAACAAGGACATCATGAGCCCAGGGCTTCTCCCCAAGTGATACTACCTTCAATTGAGCCTTGAGTGCCAATAAAACTTCAGGTAATTTGCGAAATTCAGTCACTCTCTCGATTTCATGCTTGGTAATGTCGGGATATCTGTGAGCCGGGTGACATACCGGTGAACTAGCCAAGTGTGTAATCTGGGGTAACGTACTGTGCTGTAAACCACGAAAATGCTTCTTTAACGATATTGTCCTTTGATAGCCCTTCTTTTATAGCACGAAAAGCGTAATCTTGCAGTCTCTGATCCCCAAGCTATCGGATGTACGTCATTAGCTCCACTATTATTCTAGAGAATATTTTTGCTTACTTTGACGGCAAGTCGATACATTGACTTCGGGGAACAACTGGGAGGCTGACTAGGGCCGTAGGAACGACTCCCAGAAGACCCCTCGGCCGACTTCAAAGGCAGAAAAGACACTTGGCCCGTGTATCGGAAATAAATGTATGAAAGCCACCTGGAATGAACAGCGCTGGTAATCTAGTGCACCTTGGTCGACAGACGTTGAAATACTCACGTCTTATACGCCACACCTTTAACAAGTATAATTCGGCAGGTACTAAAGGAGTAGGCGGGTGGTTCTACCAGGATTTCGCTCTGCGCGCCGCTGGGGATGTTTCCGTGCGTCGAGCCCGCTGACAGTGCTGCCGTCTATGAAACTCCGAATTAGTAGAAAGATGTACTTACTGGCTGTATCTGAGGACGAGATTCCAAATTTACCAGGGGCAGAATCGAGATGGCGTTCAACGTTATCCGAGCTACCCACTTCATCGTCGTCATCGAGGTCACTGTCTTGTTCATAGTCATAGTCATGGAGCACAGAATCTTCGTTGATATGTTGATCGCCTGTCATGTTGAGCAAGAACGCGGGAGCCAACCCATCCACCTGCTTTGCTTCTGCGATGGTGTAAGCTCGAGGTGGAATCGTTGAAAGTGCATCGTTGTACGTACTCGAAGTAGACTTAGGCAGCACCAAGTTAATGCTAGCACTATTGGCATACACGACGCGAGGGTTTCCGGCCGCTTTCCCGGGACGCTTAGCGGAGAACACATAGAATTTGGTATCTACAAAGTCACCGCTATCCATGGATTGACGTATTGCCGATGACGCTGAAGAAAGGGGGTCCATGACCGGCTGAGGGAAATGTGCCTTGGAAGAAAGCGTGAGCCACACGTAGGGATGCAAAGCGAGGTCGGATATGGGCCATGAGCCAAGGAGAGCTGGCTGACCATGACCAAAATCTATGATCGTGATTACCCTCTCCTTGAGCTCATTTGCACTCTTATCGGGGGAATCCCTGAGGGAGACCGCCACAGTAGCTTTATCCTGGTCCGTATGGGAGTTGTTGTGGTCAAGATACAAACGGATCTTTGGAAACCAATCATTCAGATTGTATGAGATCCCAAAGCGCCAGCCTAACCCGAAGGTATCGCTCCAAATGATAGCACCGTCTCCGGATGAGCAAACCGTAGGACGTTTGTCCTTGATAGCGATATGGAAGACGGAAGTAATGGTGTCCGAGATCCTGTCCATGTGGTCACAGTTCAGATGCTAAGTTCAAGCTCCCGGACCATTCCGGTGACTCTCAATATCAATAACTTTCCGCGGGGTTGTGTTAACATAAGATCTGATAGCATAGACAGGGTGCAGGAGCAAGGTTGTTTAGTACATACGTTCAGCGGGATGTAGACAGAATTACAATATAAGGTACTGCGGTGTAAACCATGAAAATGCATGCTCGACGATATGGTGATAATCGTTCGTTTATGATCTATGGAACCTATGCCCGGTGTCAGCTCACGGAGCTGCCATCTCTTGAGCTTTTTTTCATATGATAGACGCAGATCGATACATTGGCTTTCAAGCATAACCGGGAGGTTGACTAGGGTCAAAGGGCCCCCAGCCAACTTCAAATTTGGAAGGCAAAAAGGACACCCATACTGCCAGTGTGTACCGAAAATAGATGTACAAAGGCTATCCACATATAATTAGCTAGTGCAGGGAGCTGCGATGATACTCGCATTCTGTACCCCATCTCTTTCATAACTATCATCCGACAAATACCAACAAAGCAGGCAGGTAGTTCTACCAGAGTTTCGTCGTCATCATGAGTGCTTGCTTGTGCCGATCTGGCTGGTGGTGGGCCGGAATTCGAAGAACGAGTTTGCCACTTGAATATTGTCAAGAACAGCATTGTGTGCAGCCTAGGGCTATCCGCTTCAACTTCATCACCCGGGTCGACATCTTGCCCGTAATCATAGCCACAAGGCAGAAGTTTCATTGATAAGGTGATTGGCCTATTCCCAACTCTCGTCTTTCTGATCGATAAGCTCGATCGAGATGAACAGGGGGTTGTTATCGCGCACGCCCAAAGTAGACTTTAGTAGAACCAATCCAACGCAGTCATTACCGGTATACACGACGTGGGGCTCTTCAGTGGTATTCCCGGGACGCTTTATGGAGAACACGTGAATTTAGTATTTACAAAAAAATCCATCACTTCATGTGGACTTACGGTACATATCACCAATGACACTGGAGAAGGTGGGACCATGGCCGGCTTCAGAAGGAGCTAGGTTTTCACGGTAGGCGTGGGCGACGCACAGGGAGGCAAAACGAGGTCAGATATGGGCCACAAGCCCAAGAGAGCAAGTCGGCCATATCCAAAATTTGTGATCGTGGTTGCCCCCCTAACTTGAACCTAATTAATACGGCTTTGTTGGTACCATCACCCTGGCCAGACCTTCAACGCTCTGCTTACCAGTGCGTAAGAATAATTGATGGTGGTTAAGGCATAAGGCGGGCCCTCGGAAACCACTTGTTCTCAATCACTATCCTACTCCAAACCAGACGACAGTACCCCCGTTGGACGAGCAGATTACAGGACGATTGTCCTTGATAGCGATCGATATGAAGCACAAAACTGAGAGCATGCGAGACCACAATTTCGAAGTGTACGACTCTGTGGGGTGGCACTGCCATGGAAACTTGAATCAAGAAAGCACCGGTAACCCCCTGAGCTTAATTATCAACGCCCTCTCAATCGACAATAACCGGCTCTGATACAAGCTGTGAGCCACAGTTCCGACATCTCTATGGCAATTTCACACAGCCATTATGAGGTTCTGAACACTTTCTATATCGATGCATGAAGCTTTCTTCTTGCTCTTCGCTCCGTATGGCTTCTTAATATATATTCGCTGACAGTCACACTTTGTCCATATTGAAAGTAGAACACGACACTGCTCGGCTCCTAGTGCGGAGAAGTCAAAGTGCACTTCTAGAGAAGTCACAAGATCGTACGAAATGAGAAAGCGCGCGACCTAGCATTCAAGTTGGATGGAGAGGTTCATCTCTGCCTCCTCGGGTTGCAGACACGGCGGTTAGTGGTAATTGTGGTACCGCAATAATTGTAATTATGTACTTATGTGCTTCCTGTGGCATGAGGATGGGGAGTTGACCTGTGCATTGTGAGACGTTTCGCACGCGTGTCAAGGGGATCACGTACATTGTAGGTTTGTGCTGCATGTTCTATTCGCTGATTCGGCGCGTCATCCGTAGTTTGAATTCTGGACTGTGGTCGGGATCGTTATTTCTCTTCTACTTACTGTATTTTGATAGGCCGACAAGGTTGAGGATGCTTTCGCTTGGTTTGGCGCATGAAACTATCAGCACGTGTTATGGTTACTGCGGCGCGTGCTCGCTGCTCAAAGTCTCAGCTCAACGCGACCATTTTACGGTGAAGCTGGTGGAGTCCAGGCACATAGCTATTCATTAATACCATTTGGAACTATTGTACAAGCAAGATTTGACATGGTCCTGCTACGCTGACTGGCCGTCCTGGGGATGCTTCCTGTTTACGAACAAAAACATGGAGCAAAAGTGGAAAATTATTACTTTTCCCGCGTCACAGCAAATCGATTCACCCTGTCCGAGGTTCAAATTCACGAAAGAGGTTAGGCGACGCCGCGACGGATATTTGACGAGAGACTGGACTAGACTCCTTATCTTTTGTGAGGAGTTCGATCGCAATTGAAACCCTTGTGTGGCGTGCATGCCAATCTGCAAGAGCCTCACGGAAGCAATCTTATCACTCCAAGATTCGACCATCTGCACCTGATGGCCGTGGTCATGAAGAGCTGTAATTTGGTTGATTCGGAATCTCAGAGGTATGTATCGTCAGTTGACGGTTTTTTTGCTTTGAGAATCACTGCTGACGCGACGTTGGGGTAAGCTGATGCCAAGTCGCTGACGCTATGTCATGCCATTATGTGGTCATTTTTTTCGGCAGATGTTCACAACGAAAATTACCATGATGGAACAATGAAGTCGAAGAAAAGCGGACGTAAAATATGCTCACATCCGCTCTAATACTTATTTATTTGTCAGTGGTCATACGCTCAAAGATACCGCCTATGTGGACGATAAACGACACGCGACTTATTTGATGCCATGCATGCAGCGCGTGCCGGTGGTCAATTCTCACCGGAAGAATATCGACGTTGGGATGTGATTTTTTCATCCTTGAGCGGGCTACTCAGGAATTGGTCTAGGTGTACTGCAGGACAAGGTTTTCATGACGGCAGGTTGATCAAACTTTCAATGGATTGAGTAATGTGGCAAATGATGGCTTGACTCGTTGGGTGTGCTATGAGCGATCAGATACGGTGATGCTGATGCTCAGCGGACAACCTTCATATACATGCATGCAAAGGAGTACAGATAGCACTGGCGAGATTTGATCGGGATGTAAGCGTGGCTGTGTTATTGCCGTGCAGGGCTGGCCACAAGGGCGATGGGGCGTGGGAAATTGTACCATGTGGAGCGCGGCTCGCTGGACGTAAACGAGAAGCTGCGGAAGTAGTCAATATGTGACATGTGACGTGACAGAGTCCGTATGGGTCACTCGGTTTCCCCGCGGCTCATTTTCCCTTCTCTTCAGGTCTGCGTTGCTCTCCTCCCCACGGCTGAAAGTCGCTCAACTTTCGTACGTGTTCTTTCCTCCTCCTCCTCCTCCTCCTCCTCTTTCTCCTCCTCACACCCAGCAGAGCACGTACTCGGGTCCTTTCTCATAGACTCTACCACATTGCTGCATGTCTTTCGGCCCTGGCTTCCTCAGACTCTCAGCCGGTCTCGTCTGATCCCTCTCCCCGCCGAGCCCCTCGTCGTCCCTATCATCAATATCTTTCTGTATCCCGTCTACACCAACTCATGTTGCAGTATTCCGCTCAGCCAATCCCCCTTCCCATCCCCTACAAACCTCAATTGGTCCGTAAAGATATCCTATCCGACAATTGTTCTAATGATTCCCCAACACAACTTCCCCCTCCTTCTCGTCTGTTCAACAAGCGCTTCACGAAAGACCGTCGTCCATCTCAGCAGCACCAGCAACCACAACCTCACCCCTTCTCTCCCGTGAACCATAATTCCCCTCTCCCCGTTTCCACTCCACTCCCCCCTTCATCTGCTACTTCATCTCCTCTTCCTTCCCCTCTTCCCCTCCCCAGTATCTTATCTCCCGCTCCCGCTAGCCCGCTTGCTCTTCCCAGTCCCCTCTCCCCTACTCTTCCTCTTCCTTCTTCTTCCGTCCACCATCGTGCTTCCAGGTCAGCTGTTTCTACGCGTCCGACCTCTGCCCGTCGCTCCATATCGGGCTCGTCTGTCATCGAAGATGTTCTCGTTCCGGGCGAAGTCATCGGTGAAGGTATCCTCTTACAAGGTCATCGGATCTGTCTGTCCTCCCCATCCGTCGCACATGACAGCGGTCTTGCCAAGGAGTTCGAGGTCGTTCGCAAACTCGGCACCGGTTCCTATGCCGTCGTTTACCTTGTTCGTGAAGTCTTGTCCCGTACACAGCCCTCCGAGGATGGCCACTGTGGTACTCTCGATTTTGGTGAAGCAACCCATTCAAAGTCCTATATTACTTATGGCCGCGACTTTGCCCTAAAGTGCCTCAGCAAAGCAAATCTGGACCAGGAAGCCCTTTCCTCTCAGATGACTGAGGTCAGTTCGGTGGGGATATCTATATATGCTCCGATATTCACCTACTCCCACAGGTTACTATCCATCAGTCCCTTCGTCCTCATCCAAATATCGTCACACTCTACCGCACATTTGAGACTCAAGCCTTCTTACTTCTCCTTCTAGAGTATGTCCCAGGCGAAGATCTGTTTTACTTCCTCGAACAAGCACGTGATCATTACGAACCGACCCCCACCACACTCACCGATGGCCCATCTTCCCCTTCTCGCACTCCCCCGACTCCGTCGCTTCTTGCTTCCCTTCACCCTTCACAGCTTCTCAGCCCTACGCGTCTACGTCTCATTGCTAGCATGTTTTCCCAGATGTGTGACGCCGTTGCCTCCTGCCACGAACAAGGCGTTTTTCACCGCGATATTAAGCCAGAGAACTTCATCGTAACGGACGGCTTCGTCAACGGTGAACGTCGCGTCGTCGTCAAACTGACAGATTTTGGCCTATCCACCATGGAGGCAGACTGTTCTGACATGGACTGTGGAAGCGCTCCGTATATGAGCTTTGAATGTAGGAATAACTGCGCCCCGACATACCAGCCCGCTCCTGCTGATGTCTGGTCCCTCGGCATCGTCCTGATCAATATGTATGTCCATTTCATACTCCAGATACTCGCCAATAATGTTTGAATCAGGTTGTATCATTACAACCCTTGGACTGATACTGCTCAGGGAGTTTGTTCCTCTTTCAGTCTCTTTCGTCAGTATGATTCCCACTTCTTTATGCAGCGCTTTACCGGCATGACTACTGCTGTGGCCGAGTTCCTCACTGCCCGCGTTTTCTATCTCCCCCCTTCTGCTTCGTTCTCTCTCTCCACGAACTCGATGGGGCCTGTCACTGCACGCGAGTTTGGTATTTGGATCAAGGATCTTCCCGCTCTCTTGTCCGATTCTATGCCACTCAGTCGCCCTGTCACTGCCCACAAGCGCGTCATATCCACATCTTCAATAACACTTGGTCATCCCCTGTCGTCATGCCCACCCTCACGACGCCCTTCATCCCGTGCAGGTGGTCGAACACCAGTTATACATTCTCGCAGTTTGTCGCGGGCTCCTTCGTTTGGCCCTGCGTTTGAAAAGACTGGGTTAGGTTTGGAGACCGTACCGGACTTGGATGTCTCAGTTGTGGAGGAGACAGAGGGATGCATACTCAAACCTTCCCATATTGATGTCATTGAGGAAGTGGAGGCTGTAGATGAGCTAGACGCTGATGCCGAGCAGAACCTGGATGCCGAGCAGGACTTGGAGAATGGTCGCAGCCGCTCTACGAAGAAGCGGGGACGTCGCGGAGCGCGAAAAAGCAAACAGTTCGTCAATGGTGTGGTCGATGAGACGTTGGAGGTGCTTGCGTCTGCTTCACAGACGCTGGCCAGGGAGATAAGTTTGGCATCGCGTTCTCCATTACTGCCATCCTCTGGTCCTGTATCATTACCAGCCATCGATATCAGCCGCGCGGCCAGTATCACATCTTCCAAGACCCCCACGGTACTTGTCGAAACAAATCTCATCACTACGGATACGTCTGCTTCGTCTGTTCCTTCGTCTACTGCCCCCGCCGTTGCAAAGAAAGCTTCCAAGTGGAAACTTTCTTTCGGTGGAAAGGGACATTCTTCTCCAGTGGAAGAATTGGCCCCTGGTACTGCCAGCAATGTGACAAACCTAATCATGGGTTTGTCTCCTGTTCCGGCCACACACAATCCACCTCCGAGCACTAATCATCAACCATACGTACATTCGCCCTACACCCGCACACCTCTCACACCGCAACGTTCTCCGGCAGACGAAGCGATCACCTGGGCACGTGGCCGGCAACCTCAGCCTTTTAACTCAAATGCACGAGGCCTATCTTCAGGGCATGGATATTATTCAGGACCCTTTCCTTATGGGACCGGTATTGATCGCAAAGGACACCGTGGGGCATCACCCCCGTCGATTCGTGGTATTGGTCCAGATTACCCATCTTCTAATTCCCTGGTTTCCAGTCCTGCCAACAAGAGTAGCTGGCGCAGTTCAATGTCGACGACCTCGAGTGCGAGCACATCCACGAGCGCGTTCACTCGATACAGCAACTCCAGCGTGCGCAGTGTCAGCACGATGGCAACGAGCGTCTCGAGTGGAAGTTGGAGAGCACAAACCAAGACACCGGGTCAGAACGGAGGTAACAAGGTTTACGGGAATGGTGGGGAGCAGCAAGCTATACCAAAGAATATCAAAAGTAAATTTTTATATGCCTGTCACTCCGACATGCAGACTGATATTGTTAATCCTCAGTCATGTCTGGTGTCCCTTGGGAGTTGGATCAGTTACCACGCCAGCAGCACTTGAACCCAGTGGGAGATATCTTTGGTCAACCTCCCCAACAGCGCAAGCCCCGCACTCGTAAACCTAAAGATCCCAAGCTCGATACAATCTCCGAGCGGCCTGGCGCACCTCAGAAGCACCTTGTCCATCAACGCCGCGACGCCGCTACCTCTACAACTGATCTTGATGGTGTCCGCGAGGTCACCGAAACAGGGAGCGATGGTGTACCGAAGAAGGTTCAGAAGGGCCAAATCAATGCGTTGGCGAAGATGCTCTCCGCCCTGAGGCGGTAAATGTAATGTTAGTCGTATAGACCTTTTGTCGTCTCCACAACCTCCGCGCTTCCGTTCCTAGTTTCCCTCTCTTGTTGAAGATTGGGTGCTCATGTGTGGTTTCTCTCTTGTGCATGATGCAGGTTTTTGACATTGCATATGACATGGCGGTCTGTGATGTTCGCTATCGTTGCGTTCGTGTATTGTTAGGTAGCCATACTTACGGTGCGAAGTCAATCTTGTTTTGCATGTTGATGTGTGCTGAGCTTCTGTACAGGGAGATGTTCCTTTATTTTCTCTCTTTTTTTTTCCGCCGAGTCCGCGACTCTCATGAAAGCCCATAAAACCCAATCCACGCTCCTTGTCGGTCACTGCTCTTCATCGGTCAACAGGACTGTAACACTTTACCGAACTCATTCCATTGATAACACGTTACTAGCATAGCAAATACTGTAAATTTCAGAGTCATTCTTTTGTTTCAGTGATCAGGATCCTAGTGTTTGTTTTTCAGTGCGCATCCAGGTGTTTGTTCCAATTCGCATGTGACACCAAAATGAAGTTAGTTACTATGCTATTTCGACTAGTGGAAAGACTATCTCCTATTCTCCGTCGTCCTCTATAGAAGTATGCGAGTGCTGTCCCATGTTGTCTAGGGTCGTGCAAAGGGAATGCTAGATCCTCCTCCAATTCCAAGCGAATTTTGCAAGTCTGCGAATGCCATATTTTGCTCAAGCGTAGGGACTTGAGGTGTTCTCGGTGTGAGAGTCGTATCGATTAGGATCGCCGACGGCTCTCGACGCGACGGCGATCGCATAGTGGCAGTTAGCCGCATGCGGTGGTCCATCGACGGCTGGCCGTGCGCTGGGGACGGCGACCGCGACACGGCGCTCTCTGGATCGCTTTCTGAAGTGACAGAGATCTCTATCGCAGATGGCGAACCAGGAATGAAAAATTGCCCGCTACTGTCGGTGCGGACGAGATTGATGTAGTATTCTTGAAGGACTTCCCGTGTACACTGACCAACGCATCGTGCCCGATGGAAAAATAATAATAATAGAAAAACACGTCAAGACCAGCAATAAGCGTTGAAAAATCTCAAAGGGAGGAAGAAAAAAAAGGGTTGGACGAAGAGTGGTGATGGGTTGAAATGAAATGAAAGCTAGCAAAGAAAACATGCTAACCGTTAATCGCCAGTCAATCATGCGAAGAAACTCGCGTTCGAGGACATTGAGTTCGGATACGGGAATGCCACCGACACGTGCATAGAGGCTATTGGTGCAGAACGTGTCGCACAGACCCTTGCTACAGACGGTGATGGAGGCGATGATGAAACGATGGCAAGTGAGGGAGGACAACGTAAAAAGGGGCATCCGTGCGCAAATCTGATCGACATAGTGGAGAATGAGTAAGAGACAGGATTTCTTGGGAGAGGAGTCCGTTTAGATGAATGGCCGCAAGACCTGTAAAGGGAGAGCACAAACGAACGTACCTCCACCTTGGTAAATCTGATTATGCGGCGCAGATAATCGCACACGGTGATGCTAGGAGCCGATCTCGAATGAAATCGGGTCAGGCTTTCACTAGATGGATGAAAAAGGATCAAAGAAGTTCAGAAGATGGACAACGTATGAATGGACATACGGCAGCAAGGGTATCCGGTCATTATGCACGATCAGTCGTTCAAGCATATCAGCTTCAATGTGGCATTTTAGACATCAATCGTGGCAGATCACGGTGACCGACGACGAAGTGATATTACCTATGAGCAAAGCAAGAATATCTATGTCCGCGTCTTCGAATGCAGCGGGTAAAGCGACCCTTCCTGCGGTGTCCATACACCCATTGCACTCACCGCCTTCAATCGGCTCAAGGTGAGACCTCTTCTCACACAAAAACGCGAATCAACCTCATGGTCAGCTTAGACCAAAGCTGTACAAATACCACCCGGCTCGACGGCATCCTAAAACTGTACAGTACCACAGCGGAGTATAAACCTTATTTTATCACCCACCCACCCACTCTCCCCGCCGACATCCGAGGCTTGCCGTCCCTCAAGTCATGGCCCCAAAATTCGTAAGCCAGCCCACTCTTCCTGCCTGTTCTCCCCAGTGCTCACGCTCGTACAGGACCCCAGCGAAGTCAAAATTATCTACTTGAGGGCAACGGGCGGTGAAGTCGGTGCGTCGTCCGCTCT
>JBBPJU010000922.1:0-15838 GCA_038088875.1 Austroboletus festivus
CGGCACAGCGCTACGAAGAAGCCGCGTCTCACATCCTCGACGCGCTCGTGCTTCAAGACAGTGACGGCGTCGACGATGAGGCGGGCATGAACGATGCGCGCGGGGTCACGTCGTTGACGCTCTGGGATAGTCTCAAGACGACGTGTTTGTATCTCCAGCGAGCCGAGTTGGCGGTGTTGTGTGATCGGAGGGATTTGGACGGTGTGTTGTTATCTTTTCATTTTCATTTTTCCCTGGGGCCTTATGTGGATGTGTGTAGAATTTAGGAGGGCGTTTTATGGGGTGTAAAGGTTGGAGGATGGAAGGGCAGATTGAATACGTCGATGTCATGGGTTGCGAATATGTTGTTTGCCATCGCATAAAGGGAATAAATTTGCATTAGTTCAATTTCTCTGATGGGAGGCTGGCTGTTGTGTTTCCATTTACCGGAGAGCACTTGACTATGCATGCAATGGGTTCCCGCAACTCGATAAGACAGACAGAAATGTACTATCTCATTGGTTATACATAGGCGGCGACAACATGTTCCCCGCTGACCGCACTCCAAGGGCTGTACCAATAGAACCAAATTAAATGCCTTCGCTGGCACAATCTCCCCCGACAGTATTATTAGCGAGATGACACACAATGCGAGTTGTCGAACGCCGAGCAAGGAGTCACAGTGTACTTGCAAAAGGAAACAAAGCTAGCCTAAAGTGAATACATCCAAAGAGGGAAGAGAAAAAATAGAACGGAAGAGAGACTCGGATATGACACCAAACGACCCAACGGTTCATTCACTTAAAAGGTCGAAACAAGAAACATATGAAAACGTGCAACGAGCATCGGCATATCTCAGCTCAACGTTCTCAACCATGGCCGAGCGGCGCTGGATGGCTATGCGGCAGCAACTCTGCATTAGTATTACGGATACGACGTCGGCACTGCGTCATGCTATGCCATGCCATGGTATTACGGTCGACACATATTGAATATTAATAATCTAGAACCGCAATTAATACATTTGGGTTCCATCGCATGCTTGGTGAAGACTGAGCATCCGTCGTAGCCTTGGTGACCTGGAGCAAGACATTCTGAAGCAAAAGGATGCTGTTGACCTCATGCCACAAACTTGAATGGCTGGACAATTTAGGCAACTCCTCCAGGCCTCACCACCCATTTTGAGCAACTCGGCAAGCTTGGGGACCTAGAGCAAGCCATTCTGATGCAAAAGGATCATGCTATTGGCCTCACGCCAAATGGTCGCCCTGATAAACCTACCATGCTGAACAGTCTAGGCATCTCCTTTGTCACTCACTTTGAGCGATTCGACGATCTCAGCGATCTGGAGCAAGCCATTCTAAGGCAATAGGACTCTGTTGGCCTCACGCTAGATGGCCATCCTGACAAGCCTGGCAGGCTGAACAATCTAGGCAATTTCTTCAAAGCTCATTTCAAGCAATCCAAAGAACTTGATAACCTGAAGCAAGCAGTTTCTTTTTATTCACTGGCTTACTCGGGAACTCCTACCACTCGGTCTACTTCATCAAAGCATTGGATATCATGCGCTCGTGTCTGCAAGTGCCCCTCCCTCCTGGATGCATATTCCTGTGTCATCGCTCTCCTCCCTCGAATGGCATGGATAGGATCCTCCTTTACGCATCGTCATCGTGAACTGGTGTGAAATGCTGATGTAGTTTGGGAGGCCACGGCAGCAGCGCTGGATGTCGGACAGTCATTGAATGGCTCGAGCAAGGATGCTCAGTTATTTGGGGCGAACTTTTTCGCAGCTAGTATGAGGATTTGGAGTTGTCCATCCGAATATCGCCCACGAGCTTCGACAACTCTCAGCAGAATTAGACAATGCCACTGCCGCTCATGAAAAATTCTTTTCCTTGCTTTTGGATAATGTGGATATACTACTCCAGTTGAAGCAAGGCCCGTGGAAAAAGAGGCTAACAGATGCAGGGCGCTTGCAATTAAACGAGGTGTGCTGTTACGAGAAAATTGGAGGGTTGCCTGGCTTCGAACGATTCCTCCTTCGTAAAGAGCATCCTCGGCTACGCGCTTCAGCATTTTCCGGGCCTGCTGCTGTCCTCAACGCCGTTAAGAGTTGCTGCAATGCATTGATTGTTCTCGCAAACATGGATGAGGTTATTCATGCTCCGCTTTCTGTCATCACCTTAGAGCAATTGATGGAATTTTAGGCCTCTTTGAATGCTTTACTTAACGGCGGGAGGAAAGCTCGCTCTCTCTATCCATTCTGTTCACCTTGCGACAACATTTTGTTCTGTCAAAAGAAGAACGTTGGAAACCTATCTTATCTACCTTGTGGATGCATTAACACCGTCGGTATGTGGCGTTGTTATTGGTCGTCTAACAAACTCATTGGTTCTTTCGCGCAACAGGCCCCTGGGAGGTTACCACGCGTTTTTTGGTACCGTTCACGTTTCTTCCTATACATACTGCTGGTTTGTACGGTGACGAGCACTCACAACCTGGTCATAAAGTGTTCAACTTCGTCATCTCCTCATATGTCCCCACTCTTGGCACTCTTTTGCCCTTACCCGAACAGGGTCCTTCTAGTGGACATCTCCTCATTGTTCCTCTGCCGTCATCAGACAACCAAGAACCACTCCCGGCTGTGCCAAAAGAGATTGGATATTCACCATTATCAGGAACCGTGCTCAAAAAGTCGTCTATTGGAACAGTTGAAGAAGCGCTTGAGCCAATGAAGGAAGTCGACTGGGTGTTGCTTGTCACGGAGTTCAAGATGAAGAGCAGCCGACTCAGAGTGGACTTTGTCTTGCCGATGGACGCCGCTTGAAATTACTTGACGTCATTGGGTTATCACGACCGCGCGGTGGACTGCATGAGACGGCCCAGGGATTTGAGGGTTTATCCGACGAAGCAACCCATATTTCGGCTGGCATGTTGGCTGCAGGTTACGAGAGCGTGATTGCTACGATGTGGGCCATCAGCAACAGGATTGCGCCTCAGGTGACCAAGGACGTATACGAGTATTCCTTTCGGAATGGTACGCGGCCCGACCCTCGAGAGTCTGCATGGGCACTGCATGACGCTATAAAGCGTGTCCGCGATAAAGGGGAGAAGTTTGAGAATCGGATTCCTTTCATTCATGCTCATGTAGGATTCCGAACGTAACGTTGACCATCTGTTATGCTACACAAGACATCATTACCGTAGCGTGTGCATCAAAGCTGCATCACGGTGCGGTAGAATAATAGTTCGGCATGTCACTTGCTATATATCAGTCCAGAAACTCGATCCACCCAGCTTATTAAACGTCACTCGTCCATCTTTTTCCACCATTCCCACCGCACGCAGCGAAGAAAATGACTTCAACGTCACATAATGTACACCCTCTTTGATGCCGTCCGTTCTCAATGCATGGCTGCATTCGTGTTACTGTGATGAGCGACTTTGCCAAGGCAGGGTGCGAAGAACTTACTTAGAGACAAGGTGTCGAATGATCTGCGATTCGTGCATGGCATCGCCCATATATGGACGACATAACAAGCACCGCACTTGTGGCCTAAAGGGGTCTTTGAAATCTTTCACTGACTCGGACTGTGACATCTCGACAGCCTGGATGGCATCCGTATGCTCTTCGCTGACAAGCCGCCAGGAGCTCTTTTCATAAAGATGATGTGAACTACCATGCTGCAGCTGAAATTCAGCATACAACCGTCAGCCCTAAAGCCACTCTAGGCAAACAAAGGAAGACAAACCGCTTCCCGCCAGCCCCGCACCTTAGTGGGAGAGCAAGAGGCACACTTGAATCGAGCATTCCGACGGTCCATGTCCTCGGCCGTAGCTACATTTGGATCCAGTCCACACGCACGAACGATAAATGGGGCGTCCTTCAAGAATCGAATCTCAAACCTCTCCTCGACAGGGAGCGAACCTTGGAGTTTGGAATTGTGCTTATTCCAACATGGTAGTTCCAGTTTTGGACGTATGACACTCAACACCTCGGGAAATACGACAACCGAGGTATCATAAAATACTGCACAGGCCAGCCGCAATTTATTTGCGGCATTTTCGAGCGAGTTTTCAGCGTTTGACTCTGCGACTTGAGGAGTATCACCTGAAACATCTTCCGAAGGAATCTTGACCAGCCTTGCAAGTTGTACGAGAAGGTCGCTCTTCCACTGGTCGACAAACTCAGGTAACCTTGCAAATGCAGATTTAAATGGAAGGTTCGTGTCACTTTCTTCGGGATCGTTAAGGATGTCTCGAAAAGGAAGGAGACGTGCGACATCGGTCACATGAGGAAGGAGGTCAAAGGTTGGTGTGTTAGGCGGAAGACACGCCACGTATTCGGCAAACATGTTTTGCAATGATTGTCGACGTGCCGGAAAAATGGTCTGCTCAAATCGTTGGGACCTAAAATCGTTCATCTTGCTGATATGCTCAGGCCATATACACTCCCATTCTACAACGCAAGGAATCCATCTCAAGTCAGGTTTATCGAGTGCAAGAAAACTGACCCTCGTCAGTGAGTGGCTTGGATGTTTTGAATATAGGCCTAAGAGCTTCCTTGATTGTAAAGTGTCCCGTGTATTCGATCTCGGGACCATACCCACAATCCTGAAGACGTGCGAAAATGCTATGCCTTGTTAGTATAAATCAGGGGAATAGGAAGACGGTCTAACTTGGCCGTTCGCTCCTCCCGACGCTGTTTGCGATGCAATGACATGTCGTATCTGCGTCCCGCTCTTTCGTTCTCCTGCCATCTTTCACATTGACGAGCGTGCTATAGAAAACCAGTTCAGGGTGACACATGAAAGAAAAACTGAATAAACAAACAAGGGACAAAGCCGAATATCGGTGCTTCTTCTCAAATAAAAAATTATGCTGGTCTGAGGTACGGTTATATTCGTCCACAAAAGCATCTAGTTGCTCTCTGTCAAAAAGCCGCTGCACGTAACCTGTGGCATGGTCCAGTACTTGAGATGACCTGCGCGAGCATACCACATACCGCCTCCCCCTTTTATGGTCACATGGGCCAGAGTACCTGCATGCACATCATCATCAAACGCACAGAGCCTATGTTTTTATATGAGTTGTACGGCTGGAACAAGCGTACCAAAACCCTACCGCTCTTGTCTGCACTTTGGACAATACCGTCGGCGAATCTCCCAAAGAATTTTCTGTGCATACTTACCACATCCCTGGTCTCATCTTTCAGATTATGTCAAAAACACCATAGAGACGTACGCACATGGCAACGGGCATAGAACACGAGATTGGCATACTCGGGCTCTGTCAAATCAGCTGGACAGTCTGGCAGATCTGGTACTTGTCTGCGCGCAGACTTCCAGACAAATTCGGAAGACCTATCCATCAAGAGCTGTCGAAGAGACTTGCATGTCCTGGCGAGCGTCAAGAGATCTAAAGGATGGATATATTCGGCAATCTATCACCGCGCGTCCTCTAGTAAACAGCCGTTAAAAAGGTGAATGAGGATGAACATACTAGAAACAAGACGTCCAGGTTCAGCTGGCAGAGTTCACCTGCGGGCTGCTTTCCGCGGCGTTTCTTGGGCGACGCTGCACCGCTTCGTCGGCGCCTCTTGACAGTGCCTTCTGGCACATACGCTGTATCATCAGACTCAATTTTGGTGGCAGAACCCTCCTCTTCTCCCCCGTCGTTAGGGGCTTGCGCTAAGTCGGATTTCCTGGTCCTGGTCATTGTTAAAGCTTGAAGGTTCACAAGAGAGGGGTTATGCACTTTATGGGTGTGCGGGGATTCAATTTAGCAACTCCGACTAATTGACTCGCAGATAAAAGAATGGAATGAGATGCGCGCCGTTCGGCCCGGTGCGGAGAACCAGCCAGATTTTTATCGATAATGCACTCTCCGAGTCCGAACGTACGAGAGTATGTACTTACAGCCCTACCGCCTATCTCGCTCTCATCTACAAAAGAAATAATCTATGAGGAATTTAAAAACTGTTGATTGTATAGATTTATATGCCACCGCACATGGCATGCATCATATATCATACTCATATCATATATAAAAAATGTATAAACT
Organism: Austroboletus festivus; assembly: GCA_038088875.1. Classification (NCBI taxonomy): domain Eukaryota; kingdom Fungi; phylum Basidiomycota; class Agaricomycetes; order Boletales; family Boletaceae; genus Austroboletus; species Austroboletus festivus. The sequence continues at coordinate 6,043 of JBBPJU010000922.1, forward strand.
AGCGACCGACGAGTGTACTAGACCATCCAGGAGAAGAAAGCTACAAATACATCCTCTTGACGGTGACGAATATCGAAAAAGCGACGATCCGCCCCTCCTTTCCAGTTTTTTTAAAAGGTCGCGATCTGTATTAGCGCCAGAGAAAACGTATACTTGTTGGACAGTAAAGTGAAAAAATTTATTGGAAGTAGACGGTCTGGACTTCGCTCTGGGCAAACGCGAGGTTACAGTTCGGACATCTTCGTTGACGCGTCGCGATACGTGTATCTACGCACGGCTTGCAAAACGCTGTTGGGTCCAGGAGGTGAGTGGCAAGTGGCTATCACGGCGACGACCCACGTACTGTGCATACACTTGGTCAACACAACCTCTCGCATGCCCTGTTTACACGTCGTGCACTTCACGATTTTCTGACGGGAACCTTGAGTACACGCATTGGTGATGGGATAAACAGGGCACACACCCAAAGCCCCTCGTTCTCTTGCGTGAGCGCCTCCTCCCGCGCACTCGTCGGTACCACCGCTGAACTCATCTTGCGAATCTTCTTTTCTGCTTCTCGTTTCGTGCGCAAGAGTTCTTCCTCGGTGGACTTGAGGGATGACTCGAGCTTGCGCATGTACACGCCACGTTCGCTCGCAAACGTAAACGCCTTTGTTGAGTCAGTCGTGTGAAGCACGGATCGAAAATACAACCGGCGTACCTCTACCCCGCGCTTCTTCTCCGCCTCAATGAGCGCCTGCCATTTTGCGGCTTCCACTTCGAGAGCCTGAATCCGCCTATCGGCATTATCAATCGCGCGTCGGCTCATAATATTAATTTTTTCGAGGTCGCCCTTTTAAACTATCACCACATGTACCCATAGCATAAAAAAAGGGAACTCACGAGTTGGGTAGACAAGTGTTTTTCAACTTCGGCAGCTCGTTCGACCGCCTTGCCCTGCTTCTCAAGCTGCCTCGCCATCGCCTTGCGCTCTGATTCGCCCATCTCCTTTTCGCGCATTGCGGCAAAGTACTTGTTTTCCGCCTTGGCTTTCTGTACCACTATCGCATTGGCTCTTTCCGATACAAAAAATTTTTTAAAAAATAGCACATACCTCGTGGGCCATCTTTTGCAATCGCTCCTCGCACACGCCCAGATCAAATACCTTCTTCTTTACCTGTTGATCTAAGCCCTCCCAGAGCGACGACAGCCGATCAATCTCTGCAAATAGAGACATTTCCGCCTGTGCCTGTTGTTCGGTGAGTAACCGCAACTTTTGCAGTTCCTCGTTCTTGGCTTCGAGCTGTCGATAAAGTGACCGCATGTCGAGCGAGGCAGAGTCGCCAACAACGGCACGGTACCCCGCCAGCGTTTTCGACGCTTTTGCAAGCTCTTCGCGCACAGCCGTTTCGGCTTTGACATGTTGCGCCACCTCGGGATGGTCCTTGTTCAATATTGACAAGGTTTGTTCGAGCGCTGCAGACTTGGCCTCCGACTCCCTAGGAACGTCAGTCGACAGCCAAAATCGTAACAGTAACAACAGCATTACTCACTCCAGCTTCCGTCGCAGACCGCGCACATACTCTGGATCCTCAGACTTGCCCTCGAAAAAGTACTTCATTAGGTCCTCATCACCAGACATGGCCGCCAGCCGCGCTTTATGTCGCGACACCTCGGACTCGAGCTGCGATATCCGTTCGGACCGTGACTCTGAGAGCTCCTTGAGCTCATGCATCGACTGCAGCTTGACCGAATCTCTTGCTTTCCGCTCCGTCAACTCGGCTCCAAATTGATCGCGCAGTTCTCGGACCCGAAGATTGTCTGCATCCCGCTTGGACAAGAGTGTTTTGAGCTCTTGTGCTGCTTGCTGTGCTGCAACCTAGGTGACGTGAGAAAAGAAGGGTCGACACGGCAACATTTCGACGACCGACTTGGGTTTCTTCCTCAAACTCCTTTCGTGACGCTCGGAGTTGATCGAGTGTCCCGTTGAGTTGTGTCATTTCTTGCGTGTTCTCGGTTAGCGTACTCTCCAGATGCGATGCGTGGTCTAATAACATCTTGTAATGCGGTGTCTCGCTGATGACCTCTACCGGCGGCATCTTGACCTAGTGACGAGTGGTAAATGGGTCTTAAAAGTAGATATGACGTGCATACCTCAATTCTTAGACGTGTGACTTCATCCGTTAGACGGTTGTTCTCCGCCTCGAGCATCACGATTTGTTCGTCCTTGCTCTTCATCACGCCCTGGAACTCTTCCATATCCCCTGGTGGAAGATAATCGTGCCCATTCACCTGGGGATGCTAGCGCACTCGTCAGCATCCGTCCGGCACACCCGTCTAATACGCACCGGTGGCGGGTCCGTATCAACCTGTGGCGAACCACTCCCCGTCTGGACATCCTCCATCGGCACGGTTTCTTTTGGCGACGACGACACCTGCTTCGCTGCCACAGCCGTACTCTTTAGCCTATCTATCCGCATCTCGGCAACCGACAACTCTTCCATACACCGCGCCCTATCTGTCTCCACCTCCTCCAGTCGTTTCCGCATCACTTCCACTTCGGAACGCAGTGCCGTACACTACATCCCTGAGCAAAACAAATGATACATACAAACGATCGATGACGCACCTCAGTCTGTGCCTTTTGATAACGCTGAAACGTCTCATCGTGTACAACTGCCGGCCGCGCCTTGAGGAAGCTCGTTACGAGCCGTTGCGTTGCAAGCATGTTTTGCTCGAGCGCTGTTTTCAGGGACGAATCGGCCGACACATGTTGTGAGAGATCCAACAAGTCTATGCGGGTTCGTCAGACCCAGAACCTATACCCATGCCCTTGGGCCTGGTACCAACCTTGCGTTTCGACGACGACGTTGGGCATATCGTCGTGCGCTGTGAGCGTTCGTATCGTGTCTACCAGCTATAACCGAGAACCGCGAAGACCGTTAACGACAGGCTTTCAAAAGAACTTAAGACACACCTGTTCCCAGCACGCAGCGATTGCGACCAAACCAGCCTCACACGTACTCTTGCGTTGCTCCAACTGTGCGATACGCGCCAGACTCTTTTCGTTTTCGCGCGCATAATGGCGCATCCGACGAAAGAGTGCATCCTTGCGAAATAGCTACACTCAAGAATAAAAAAAATCCCCCAAAAAGAAGGAAAGGAAGAGAAAGTGTGACTAGGCAAGGAGACGTCGACGTGGGGTGTGCCCACCTCGAGCTGGTCGTCGACCGTGTCCTGTACGGTCTCAGAAGTGCCGTTGGCGGTGATGTGATTGTCCGAGGCGAGACCGGGAGATGTGACGACTCGTTTCTTAGGTTGATTTGTGAGCTCGGCGTCGTCTGCAAGGGGTCGTTTTCTTGATTCCATCATGGCATACAAGACAAGAAACGAAGTCGACAACCTGCGAGGAGCCGTCTAAACTTGTTTCAAACTCCGACATTCCTCCTCGACCTTGAAGTACCCGTAATCCATTCTTTTCCTTAAAGTACGGCAGAAGAATTCTGATGATCAACGGAAGTAACAACCGAACTTGAGGAATCTAACTGATTGAACTAGGTGACTTTAGCGCAGAGGAAAAGGATTCACTCACTAATACTCGACTTCAAACCTAACAAGGGGAGTGCGGCAACGCTCGTGCAGGAGCTTCTGCCAGTCCCTCCAATCCCCTCACTCCTTAGGCCTCCCCAATCTTCCTGAGGCCCGATCTCCCTTGAAGCCTGCTTCCCGCGTGCCCTCTCTCCTAACTCCACCTCCCAAAGTCATGTCCCAGGACCCCATCACTGGAACCCTGCGACCACTTTCCACTTTTAGACGGCTAGTCACTAGACTAACATCGACCACGTCGCGATGACCGACGGAGCGGGGGCAGACCCGAATCTCAGCTCTCGAGATCCCACGTCTTCAAGGAGTGTAAGCATAAGAGTGAGTGCGAGATGGACGCGGGCCTCACAGAGGCCGGATATATCTAAATGCAGACCTTCTCGGTTAAATGCTATAGATTTCGACCCAACCTTTAACCTAGATTGACCAAAGAGGATAACCTGGAAAAGTGGAAGATGATGGCCGATGTAGAATCTTGCGGGATTGGACAGTTGAAGGGACAAGCACAACTTGCCAAGGACAACAAAAGAGTCTCGTTCAGCAAGATGATCATTGCTCTTGTAACAAAGCGACGATCGACCTGCTCAATGAGACTCTTTGAGCGCGGTATTATCAGTGACTAGTCTGGGCATTGCACAATTCGTGCAACATTTGTTGCATATACTATTACTTGTATGATGGAAAGAGGAGGCGATATCCTCTCTCAGACATAGGTTAGAGCAAGTTGGACCTCCTCGACATCAACCACCTCGCAATCCGCCACATCTCCATTCCCAATCTGCGTCTCGGCGCACGCAAAGTCCATCGGCTACCAAAGAGCCCAGTTACAATCAACGACCACGGAAAGAAGGAGAGCCCACCTTATCCAACACCGTCATCGGTTGATCTAGAAGAAGAGAAGGGAAGAGAAGCTCGACGCCAGCAACGCACTTAAAGTACAAGAGACACACTCACGCCAAACACCAGTATCATACATCACCCCCTGTCCCCCGCTCGCCACAAATGCCCTCACCGTTCGCATATCCGGGCCGCCATCTTCACTGTCCAACGCCACCACGACCAGATAACGCTTCCCCGGCTCCCGGATCGTTTCGTCCCCCTCGATCCCACCGCCTCCCATGGGTAAGAATGCTTGGTTCGTATGCAGATGCCGCTCCAGCACACTCAGTCGCACACGCCCATTCTCAACCATCGCGGGTTGACAACGGTACACAGACAGTCCAGTCGTGGCCCCTGCACCGTCAGGGTATGACTGCTGCAATAATGCAAGCTTGTGGAATTTGCTTGCTGTACCTCCATTGGCCGGGGTAATCTTAGTACCACGTGGTGCAGCCGCATGATCACCGTATGCTTGAATCACCTGGCCATATGGCGCAAACGCCTCGTGTGTCAAAGGCAGAACCGGAATGACCTTACTGCCTTTAGTTACACCAGCGAGCTCCATCTTCCCCGCGTTCACTGTAGTGGGTTCCTCCGTATCCATGATGTTTGTCTTTGCTACCATTGCTGCCGCGGCTGGAACCGCCGCTCTGGTACCAGTAATCCTCACCCTTTTGATCCCTCCGTCTGGATAGATAGTCACCTTCACGTGACTGAATATATCCGCCGGGCTTGCAACCAGCTGGAAGAAATGCCTCCGATGTGGACCTAGTTTCACCCGAGATAAAATCGGGATCCACAACTCGCTGTCACCCTGGGGAACGTCCCCCTCTGTCGGGCGGTATCCATGCAACTCGCAACTCTCTGGGAAATTGCCCTTGAAATGGGCCGTGTCGATCTCGGCGACCTGCAGCTTCCCCGGAGTACCCCTGTCAAGATATTGCAGCGTCATTGGTTAATCCGGCACAATAATGACTCGCTCACAATTGAATGATAACCCAGTCCTTGTGCCCCTTTTGTCTACTTCGCTTCGTTTCCCATCCGTCACCCATGTCCTTGCCTATATCCAATTCATAATGGAATTGAGACGGCAAATGTGATACTCACCGCGCCCTGGTAAGATCAAATTCGAACCTACTCCAAAATGTTGATCCGAGGTATACACGACTCGGCCACCTGCAAATACATGGGCCATATCAAATGGCGTTGCATCGTCGGCTGGCTGAACGGGAGAAACGTGGCCATAGACCCTGAAACGTGCCTACAGTGACGTCGTGATCACTTATTCATCATAGCCGTCGGTCTATGCTTACGATACCGCCATCCGGATACATGTTCAGTTTGACATGGCTAAATGGCGTAGTATCGGATATCTTGAATAAGTGTCGAGAAGAAGGACCGAGCGGGACCTTGGGGAGGATCTCCGTCCACTGGATTATAGAACATGAGGAGGGTTTATAGAGAATGCGATGGCGTGCGCACCGTTGCATTATTGAGGTCGAACTCGGGATCGGGCGCAAGGAATGCATCGACCGAGACCTCGGGTGCTTCATTTCCTTTGGAAGTCGTCAGTCACCCATGTTTACAGGTATTGAAGTACAGAGCGCACCACTGAAGTGAGATGTGTCTACATCAAACCCGACGACAGTGCCCGTCGTCCCAAGGCGAATGATGCACCTTGATGGATGTCGTTATCGTGCATGCATTGTGTGAGAGATACAGGTGATACGCACCAATCAAAGGTCGGGTTGTGTCTCCTGGATTCCCATCCACTGTACAAGGCGCCATTTGGCCCGAATTGGCCTTTGAGACTCGGTGCAGGCTGTACGTTGGCGCTCATCAGCTTCGATTTGACCAGATCGGGATGTAATCAACCCCCGATGGCGGTGCCAGAGAATAGCGAGGTCGATGACAATGACAATGAAGCTTACCTCGACGAGAAGGAGATGGTGTGCTGCAGCGAAGAACTCGTCGGAGACGCTGTGAATTTTTCCGCCCAGTGCGACACTCGAGAGTTCTGGGGTAAGTTCTATTATGAGTTGGATACAAATAAGGCTAGCGACTGAGTTCACCAGTCGTCTGACCAAACGTGGCCGTGAAATGGTCGAGCAGGACAGTCTGGTAGATCATGAGTGATGGGTCGGAGTCTAGTAGGCGGATTGGTCCGAATTCTGCTTCTCTCGTTTCGACCTGTCAACATGTTTGCCAGCACTCTTTATCGCGCGTCTCTCCAAACAGCTTGTCGAGTATCCCATCTATCATATATTTACTGCCGTAACATCCGAGTCCCATTCTGGCTAGGCTATCGCCAGCTTGCGAGCCATAGACTCTCCTTTGGCGTCCTGTCAAGGGACCATACTCGCAACGTTCGTTCATGTCGGTCATCCTTGTCGCCTTTCCGAGTCGTCGGGCATTCCGGCTTCTTTGCCAACCTAGCACGAGCGTTTCTTACTCGGCGGTCCCTCTTCATCTCAAGACACGTTCCCCGGAAGGTCTCGTTCTCATTCCTGTTCCTTGCACAGCTTGGCTTGATTACGATCAGTTGCCAACGCGCATGGCGCCATCCTCAGGCTGGAGACCTAAAACGTAGAGCGATGATCCCATGGAGGCACTTGTTGGGTCGACATTGGTAAGAAACGGATGACAAAAACCACGGCAAGAAGACTTCTCCAGCGCAGCCCCACCCGGACGAACAAACCGATCAGCCGCATCCAGATTCGCCCATCACGCAGCATGCTATTAGAGAGCACTCCAAGCACAGTCCTACCAGCTTTGTGATGATACCGCGGGTCTCACGGCAGTTTACAGTGTCTCTCGCAACGTTTGTCCCTCGGTCTACTGCTATGTCGCTCACAGCCACTACCCCCACTCACCCACTTTGTTGTCCACGTCCACATCCTTTTAAATTTGACTGCCGCGTGCGACCGACAACTTAGACATCTGAAGCATCTGGACCCTAGGGTACGGCATCAAAACGCTTAAATCCACGACAGGTTGCCTCGTTCACGCGCTGCCCATTATCCTCGGCCATTGGCAACGAGGCCACTGCCGTGAAATGAATTAAATAAGCGTGTCCACCAATGTCTAGACGCTCAACCGTTACACCCGGATCCCACCATATATGTCCGCACAGCTTGCGTTGTATGTTGCAAATATCGACAGTGACAATTCGTCCACAACAGTACCACCAGGGCGTATATAAGCGTTGTGCATAGCCCCAGTCGTTTGCTCAACAACCTCTTTTGACTCAGACTTGCAAGTCGGTTTCGATCGAAATTACCCGAATTACGTGGTACGCAGACTCTCAGACTGAACGATATGCAGGCATACAACTACAGTACAGGTGCGGGTACTACTCGTAAGTACCCCTCCCTAATCCCCCCTATACATGGACTTACTCTGGGATTCGCAGACATCTATACCACTCAGACCCAAGGGTACATGCCAAACGCAAGCACGTCGTACGGATCTGTTCCGGGATTTACGTCCCACGGTGCGTCTAGCTATGCCGCTGTCCCCGTCCATGCCACTGCTGTTCCTGCCTCTTGCGCCGCCCCTGTTGTTGTACCGGCATTCGGCCCGGTCCAAGTTCCCCCTGGCTACCATCCCATCGAACTCGTCCAATTCTGGCGCGGTGAGCACAAACGTGGACAACCCCTTCCCCTCCATTGGGCTCTCTTTATCCGCACTGCGCCTTCTTCCTCTCCCATCACCACCGCCTCTTCGCACGCACACGCACATACAGGCTCAAGCTCAGGACGACGCCATACGCGACGCAGCCCGGCGCGAGCGACGATACAAACTGTGCATGAACCGCGCGGTAACATTTACGAGCTCGTGGGTACGCCAGAGACATACACCGCCCAATTTCTCCCACACGTCACGTTTGAGCCCGATACGCTCCCCGACTGGCGCGGGACACACGTTATTGGGTGGGTGCACCCGGGCCAGCTGACCCTGTTTGAAACGACCGCGAGGCAAGTGCCGGTGTGGCGGCAACGACCGGACTGGCGGTGTCAGCACTGGGTGTATGACGTCGTCTGTGCGGTTGGGGCCTGTCCGGGGGTATATGTGATGGACGGGCTGACATTGGGGGGATTGCAGAGGCTCATGGGACAGTTGTTGGATGCTTGGGAGAGTGGAGATATCTAAACGAGTTTGATCAATAGCATTCTATAGACGTCACTTGGACAAGGGGCTTTGGGTTTAGGGTTTTTCATTTCACTGGGATTTTTTTGTTGGGTAGTACTATAGCAACCTTTTGAAACGCCTTGATGGTTTTGCAAAGATGATGGAAAACAAGGGTATCGTACCACGCAGTTTCAAACTGCCCAATCGTGTCGTGGTCGTTGGGGAAACCGAAGCCTCGAGCCTAAAGCGGTACCGAGTAAATAGTAAAAGCACGCGACGGTCGTTATTCGCTCACCAGGTCCAGAAGGAGAAGCATCTAATCTAATCCTGTTCTTATAGTCAAACCTTCCCGAAATAGCCTGCGATCTGGGAAATCGAACGGCTGGAGCTAAAAAAGGGAGAGAGGGGCTGGGCAATTGAGGCGAGGTGAAACGACGGGTACTATATATTTTTATAAAGAAGGAGAAGGAAGGAAAAGAGCGACCTCTGACGCGACGCGACGTCAACGTATCATGTATGACTGGTGTTACTAGGTGATACAAAGGTCCCGAGCCGCTCAAGACGATGCGACGCGGGCAAACACGACGCGCTCCTTGTCCCACGGGTCCTTCCAAATGTCAATCTGTGCAAATCGCAGACCGAGCGTGTGCAAAAAAATCTGTTTTACGGCGTGGGCCTGTCCATCTCCGACTTCGAGCGCCACCACGGCGTCGTCCCCCAGGATACCTTGACGAGTGATCAGAGCGGCGATGGAGCGGTAAAAATCGAGGCCATCCTTGTGTGGGGAATCTGGCAAGTCGCCGATGAGTGCGTGGGGGTCCTCGTAGTCTTTGACGGAGCGGGGAAGGGTGTGGTAGACCTCCAAGGGGATGTAGGGCGGGTTAGCGGTAATGACGTCAAATGGCGGAGGGGGGTCGAGACGATGGAGTAGCTCGGGGTCGTGTAAGTCCCCCAAGAGCGGGGTGAACACGTTTTCGAGCAGTTCGGTACCAGTGTCGGTGGTACGCCAATGATTTTTATGTCTGACCACGTACTTGTCATTGTCGGGGACTTGGGATTCGGATGGGGTTCGGAAATGGGTTAGAGGAGCGGCAGAAGAGGGAGGGGTGACACGGACACGGAGTCGCGTGGTGTTTTCGGTTGCTAACCGAATCGCGTCCGGGGATATGTCCACACCCACTGCTCTGGTGCTGCCTGGGGGCCA
>JBBPJU010000923.1:0-15838 GCA_038088875.1 Austroboletus festivus
CTACACCTTCGGGACCCGCGCCAGAGCCAACGTACTTGCCGGCTTCATCCGCCGTTGCCCTCGCCTAGGATACGTCGATCACTTGATCGCCAAGCGCCTCGGGCTTCACGTACTGCGTTCCGTATCAACAGCATACCTTGGAAAGGTGGACAGTTTACCTTTCCTTGAGAGAGTCCAAGTCCAGATTGGACTAAACCTTCATCACTTAATCCTTATGTTCATCTATGCCAGAAGGCTATCCATATTCTATATTGCCACCACTACCAGAACATGGCTAGGAACATTCAACAACCTAGTCACTGATCAACTCCACATCTCACATTCCATATCACCTACCTGGAAGAATGAGCCATGGTATGATTGGGACTGCCAAGAACTTATGGACTTCATGGAGAGGAAAGGAAGTTCTTTTCCATTCTTCTAAGAGACTTTACTTTCTTTTCACTCTGATCATTAGATATTCTCTAGCCTCACTTAGTGGCTTCCCCCACCTACCTACTCCACACAGCATATGCCAGGGGGTGAGCCTTATCTTTCTTTTCCACAATAGTCTTTACAATCAGAGTTTACTTAAACCTTTTATGATTATACTTCGAAACCTATGTTAAGATTCAGACCCAAATCAATGAGGAACCTTCTTGCACAGCCCTTCTTTTTTTATCCATAGACTGTGATGAGCAGTATTAAACCTTATCTCAATATGGATGCTTTCCATTCTCCATTCCCTTTTGGGAGTGGTAGTATTCCCCAAACTTGGGACAACCCAATTGGGGATACTTTCCCATACCTATCCCTGTTTAGTATATAAGTGCCTATATATTATAATTAGTCTCTAGTTTAATTCTATGCAACTTGATGTGAAGTTGACTATACCTTGAAATGGTGAATGGATTACCATTTCTCAAGAGAGTTCCAGTGCGACAGATTCTAGCCCTGTGCCTCTTCATGTCCACTGAGTTCCAAAGTGCTTGACTAGCCATCCTTTCCATTTGCATCCAATATGAGCCTTATATTTCTGAAGCAGATTGTGTCATTTCCACTTGGCTACAACTCCATGTCTTGTGTTCCACATCAAAAGAATTAAACTCTGAAGACACCACTTCCCCTGTTTCATCAGGAAGGGAAAATCTACTGCCAAGATTATGAACCCTGGATCCAATGATGACCTCCTCCCTTTCAATAACTCTTTTCAAGGGGCCCCTATCCCAGAGACACTTCAAGTCCCCAGGAGCAGACCAACTACTTGAACTTCTCCTATCCCCCATTCCCATCCCACACCAAGTTTTCCTAAAGTTACTTGAGGATCACCCTCATTTACACTACCTACTCTCCCAGCTGAGCACACTCACCACCAGACCCCTCCTGCATGTGTAAACATACCAGTACTCCCTTATACATTTCCCAGAGATAGTTTGTCACCACAGTCCACAGCTCATGCAGCCCTGCACCCCACCCCTGCCCATGCTCTCCCTGAGTATTTCTCTAGTAGACCTCCCTGCTCCCCCAGAACCACAGATCTGCACATCCATGCCCACCTCGAATGTGTGGAACAAGCCACTGAAGTCACCCAAACTACCCTCTCCACTCAAGAAAGATTAGCCACCATAAAGGTAGAAGAAACAGACTTTCTGTTGGGGACATCCCTAATCAGGAGAATGACTATAAGTACAGAAAAACTACAAGAGATAAAGGCTGCCCTTCTGGTGGACTTTTCAGGCAACAATGAGAATGCCCAATGATAGATAGCTGCTATGGAAAACTACTTTAATGTGAACATGCATATCTACTCCAATGATGCCAGCAGAGTCATCACAGTGCTCAACAAGATGTCAAAGGGAAGAGGAAGAGTGTATGCCAAGGCATGTTATGCCACCTTATCAGGAAAACCAGAGAAGGAGAAAACATGGGAAAATTTTGTTAATGACTTCACCATGTCATTCATATCAAAAGAAGAGAAAGCAGATGCCAGGAGGAAAATAGAAAATCTATGACAAGACAGAGGAGGATCTACTGTGAAAAGTACCCAGAAATATGTCCAAGACTTCCAGCTCTTAGCCACCAAATCTGGAGTAACTAATGAAGGAGCCCTATGTGAATGGTTTGTTTGTGGACTAAACCATGACCTGACCAGAGACATTATCAGGATAAATAAACCTACTACTCTAGCAGAATGGGTAGAGGCTGCTCAGAAACAAGTCAGGCAGCTTGAATGAGTTCGAGACCTTAGTGGAGGAAGATATATGCACCAAGATGCTAGTGCAGGATGATCTTCACAGGACCTTAACACCATGGACATAGACACCATATATCTCACATCTGTTAAAAGAGCTAGGAATATCAAGGGAGGCCTATGTTTTATCTGTCATAAGAAGAGATGCTCCACCAGGAATCACAAACACCCCAACTCTGGCATGGCCATGGGCAAGACTTCTGACTCTCCATCAAGAGAGAGGGTAAGAGAAGTATAGGAGGAAACACAGTGCACTCCACCAGATGAGACCTCCAAGTATATCAGAAAAGTACTCATGGATGAACAAGAATCTAAGAAAGAGATTCTATGGGTCTTATAACAAGTCTACAAAGATGACAAATATGCCAATGAAGAAAGTTCAGAGGTGGAGGGGAATAACTTAGCTGAGCAGATCAATGTTCTCTCAACTAAAATAATGGAGAAGATCAAGAAGCTGAAGGGTTTTTAAGGAGGGAGCAGCAGTTGATGTCCAATCCTTCAGATAGTCCACCAGATGTAATATACTCAAAGAAATGATGATCTATACTTGTTCTAATAAAGATCTGAATGACATCTGGAATCATCAACATGGAAGCCCTGATTGACAGCAGGGCAACTGGGAACTTTATTAGTGCTAAACACATGTGGAAATGGAAAATCCCCCTCATGAAGCTAAAATTACTGAAACAAGCAATAAATGCTGATGAATCCCATAATACTGGTGGTAACATTACTCAGTGAGAATTTCTCATGATGATCATTGGAGGAAAGACTAGCTGAAGAAGCCTCATGGTCCTGGGTCAGGAAAAGACCCTGATTATCCTAGGAATGGCCTGGTTAGCTGAAAAAAACCCAATAATAAACTGGGAGAAGAGGAAACTCCTTCTAGTTGATGAAGAAGACAAGAAAGACCACTCCCTGCAGATAGTACAGTGGTATCTAGCAAAGTATATTGCCAAAGACTTGGATGATCTCTCAGAGGAGGTAATCCTCAGGAAAAGTCTAACTGAGGAGATTGTTAAAAGTCATCCTGACATGCTTCAATATAACTCCAGAATGCCAGAGTTGGGTTTGGTCTAACAGGACTTGACTTCACCTTATGTGGTATGCCCTTACACAGAGTCTGGTTGTTCTGAATTTCGGAGGGGTCAGATATGGCTGGAGGGTCAGAGTCAGTCAGAGGGTCAGAGTAGAGTCGTCAAGACTCAAAGCAAATGGGCAATGAAAAAGACGAATGTTGTTGAGTTCAGTTGGGAAGGGAATGAGAGGTGAGAACATCAACTTATGTCAATATTTGAACTAAGGAATATACAGATTGAAGTAGGGAGTTTATATAGTAGGAGGAAACAGATGACTAAGTGGAGATCAGAGTTGGAAAGAAAGGATCATGCAATGAAACATATGTCAATCAAGAAAATAGTGAAACATATCAAAGTAAAATATAACCATGGAATAAAACCTATCGACAAGGTGAAACCTATCATCATGGTGAAGGTATCTGAAATAGCTTGAGGTCATGTGCAAGATACAGAAAAGGGAAATGCATCAGAGGAACAGGAGTTGGTACAGAGTAATGGAGCAAGATAATATAATAGTGTAGTGAATAGAACAAGATAGAATAAGGAGAATGGACCAGAGTGAAACCGGAGGACTGGAGTAAAACTCAGCATATGACAGTATCCCCCTTTTAGGCCTGAACCCTTGAAGGCCTTTTGCACATGACTTCGTTGAGTGGCATTGGAGTCTGAAATGAAGTTTTGTGCAATGAGGCATATAAAAGCTGGGTGCTCTTATGGAAAAACTTAAACATCAACCACCAAATGTCCACCACTGACAACATCAAAAACTGGTCCAATGCACACCTTGTGGAGAACCCGGACGATGATGACATCTTGTGGGACATGAAGGCCACTGAATGAAGAAGGCGGGCCAAAGCAAAGAAGGAGGAGGAGGCACAGAGGAAGGTGGCAGAAGAGGCTGCAAAGAGGTGAGCAGAGGAGGAGGCTGCAAAAAAATGGGTGGCAGAAGCAGAAGCAGCAGCCAGAAGACAGGTGAGTCGTCATGGGTGGAGGGTGATGTGGACTGAGTGGAGTGCAGGTGGAGCAGGTGCACACAGAGCAGGCACAAGTGGGGCCAAGCCAGAGCAAGGGGAAGAGGAAGGCTTGGGTGCTGGAGAAGTGCCTGAGATGTGAGGACAGAGAGCTGGAGTGCAAGGAAGGGCCAGGGAAGTCAATGGTGTGCTTGGCATGCCAGGAGGCAAAGGCAAGGTGCAAGTGGCCAGGAAAGGAAAAGCCGGAGAGGAAAAGGAAGAAGAAAGTGGAGGAGTCAGAGCAGCCCTGGAAGAGGGCATGTATAAAGGAGGAAGCAGGAGCCTCAGAGATGGCAGAGTGCACAAGACAGCTGCTGGTGGCAGTGTGGGAGATCTGGGACACCATCTGGGTGAGCATGTGTTGCCAAAACTACCTGCTGGAGCAGCTGGTAGAGGTGAAGCTAGAGGAGGTTTATGGGGAAGAATACAACAAGGAAGCAGAGGAAGACAAGATAAAAGAAGGAGAGGAGGAAGAAGTGGAGGCGGAATTATTGAAGGTGGCAGAGGAGGTGAAATTGTATGGGGATTTGAAAGAGGAAGTAGAGGATGATGTGGAGGTGTAGATAGTCCGGCTGCCTCTCCTATAAATAAAAAGAGTGGTATACAATTTTCAAAGCAAAAAGTCAAGAGGAGTGAGATCTGGGCTTGTCTGGATACCAGAGGTGGAACTCCTCAACAAGTTCGGAGGTGTGGCTAAGCTCAGTAGTGAGAAGCCAAGAAGTTTCTTTGTCAGTTCCTTCATATCCAGATCAATGCACCAAGTACAGCAATTTGCAATTACAGCATCTGTGATTGATTTTGGAGTTGAGGATTTCGGAGATTTCATATTCCAGTTCTCCATCAACTTCGACCGGAGGTGGAGGTGGCTGCATATGGTTTGGAATGGTGTTGGGGACAGAGGGTTCTAACTGCAAAATGTGGAAAACAGGATGAATGGACTTCATGTTCTCCAGAAGATGGAGCATAAAGGATAGCATGCCTGCCTGAGCAATGATGGGATATGGACCTAAGTTCTTTTCAAACAGTTTCTTCAATGGCCAGGTGGACCAGAAGTACTTAGCTTTGATGAAAAAACTTGGTCACTGATTTTCAGATCTGGTGCCAAAGTTTGTTTAGCATCAGCTGGTCCTTGGTACTGTTCCTGAGTGGCAGCTATTTCTTCATGGAGAAATTGATGAAGTGAATTGAGGTCTACAGAATAATCTCAGGCTTGAGCAGAAGTGAGGTCACACTCCAGATGAATGGCAATGTTGGGATGATAATCCTTGTTGGCAAAAAATGGAGAGACACCAGTAGTAGTATTCGGAGTGTTGTTGTAAGTGAACTCTGTGAGGGGCAAGAGCTCAGACCAATTGTCCTGTTGATAGTTACAGTAGATCCAAAGGTATTATTCTAGGGTCTGGTTTATTAGCTTGGTTTGACCATCACCTTCCAGATGATAACTGGAGGTGAAATGGAGCTGGATGTCAAGAGCTTTACTGAGAGAGCAGAAAAAGTGAGATACAAACTTGGAGCCTTGATCAGAGGTGATATGGGAAGGAACTCTGTGTTTAAAAAAGATGTGGAGAAGGAAAAGTTTTGCAAGCTCCGGAGATGTGACTTTATTATCCATTGGGATGAAGATGCATTGCTTAGAGAGGCAATCAACAATGACAAGAATGGAGGAATGTCTGGAGGATGCAGGGAGTTGTTCAATAAAGTCCATGGAGATGGAATTCCAGGGCTTTTTGGAGATGGGGAGTTGTTTGAGAAGCCCATAGGGCTTGTGGCAGGGAACCTTGGCACAAGTGCAAGCTGTACAGAAGAAGACATATTCCTTGACAAAGGTACAAATGCCTGGCCAGGTGTATTCGTGGTGGATAAGTTTGAGTGTGCAATTCTGTCTGAAATGACCAGAGAGTGGATGATCATGCATGTACCAGAGAACCTGGAGTCAGAGGTCATTAGCATCTGTGGTGCGATCTATGGGTATAGATCCAAGACACAAAGATATCGCCAAGTTCTAGCTGTCACTCAATAGTAGACAGTAGACTGATAGAAGATTGGGATAAGTATGGTAAGTCTTATCGGTGACCTTTGCTTAAGGGGCGACCATTGAACCAAATACCATGTAGATTAAACATAGATCTAGTTAAGGAAATACTGTACATGGGCAGCTGTATTTATAGGGGAGAAGGGGACTACTATGGCCGTAAATAGAGGTCATAGGAAGGGGGTGGAGGCTGTCCGTAGGGTGAAGGGTTACAAAGATAAGCATGGGTGGGGGGGAGTGAGATTGCACCAGTGTAAGGGTGCAATTGAAAAAGAAATGAAAGTTCGAAGATAAGAAATACAGTTCGTACTGGTACTCTGGAAGGGTGTGGATGTGGTCACATCCATGTGGGATCTGTGGGCCACTCCAGTGCAGGTGCTGTCTCTTCTAAGGGAAGGGGTGGAGCTTGGATGTTCCACCATCCTGGGACAACGTCCCCCAGTGGCTCCTCTCCCCAGGTTGCTCCCTCTGCTTCTCTGTTCCAGAACTGATGCCACATATCTAGGTTCCCTCCATATGCGGCAGTGGTGATATTGGCATTTAGCCATGGGCGATCTCCTTCATGAGGAAAAGGGGTGGCCCTCTGTGGATAGTCCACATGATGTGTGACATTACCCCATCAATAAGATTGATGGACCTCATCAATCTTATCCCAATCCATCATCCACCTAGTTAGATCCACCCTCTGTGTGCTTGGGGCAGAGATGTTGGGGGTGGCCAGGGGCATCCTGTTGACAGTATAGACAGGTGTAGTGGGGGCAGGATGGTCAGAGATGGTGGGGACTTCCACACTGATAGCATTGATACATTCTGGTGAGGGTTGGCGAGGATGGGGAGTCATTTCTGCAGAAGGAGATTCTGGTGGAGAGAAGTTGCTTAGGTCACTGAGGGTGTCTGGGTAAGGAGTGGGAGGTCAGGGTGGTGGGGAGCACTGGCTGTTGCGGCAGAGGCTCATCAATTTCTCCCTTGGATCTTCCTGAAGTTTCTGGGACCTTAACTTCCATAAGAGGTTGATTGATATGAACCAGGTGGGGAAGAAGATTCTCTCACTCTTCACTATCTGCTGATTCTCCTCTGATCCATCGATCCAGCTTAGTCTCAAATGGGAAACTGCTGCCATTAAGGAAGGCGAACTGTCTCGCAAGTTCAATGTTGACAAATCCTCGCTGTCCCATACTTCTGGGTAGCTGGAGGTAGATGGAGTAGATCTTCCCAAAGAAGGTTGAGGCGGGGAGTCATTTGATGAAGTATTCCAATCTGCAGAAGTGGAGGGTGTTGAGGGTCTGAGCCCCAGCCATGCAGAAATTTTCTGTGATTGCCTCACTAAGGTTCTCAATGATGTTTTCCTTGACCAGGAGTCTTGTGGAGACATAGCTGTGATAAGTTTCAATGAGGAGAACAACTGAGGATAGTTTTCTGAGTTCCAGGTTGGCTTCTAATAAGGCCAATCCTTGGGGATTGTCCAAAACAGCGGCATAAGCAATCCTCCTATAAGAGGGTGGGAGGATCTGGAGATTG
Source organism: Austroboletus festivus (assembly GCA_038088875.1). NCBI lineage: Eukaryota > Fungi > Basidiomycota > Agaricomycetes > Boletales > Boletaceae > Austroboletus > Austroboletus festivus. The sequence goes on from JBBPJU010000923.1 coordinate 7,870, forward strand.
AAGATATCTTTGATCAGGGTGAGGATAAGAGACATATACAAAGAAGAAAATGGTGGTGTGAGAGGAGAGATTGATATTGTCGGAGTAGAGCTCAAAGTGAATGTGGATGACAAAATGTAAGGTGATTAAAATGGAAAGAGGAGGTCGCCCATATGGTAAGAAGAAAGAAAGGGAATGGTTAATGATTAGAAGGGGAATGGTGGGCTAGTAGTGATATGGACAGTATCATTCCTGGCAATAGCACTCGTGGGTTTGAATGTGCTGTTGGTCATAATATCTTTTTCTTTTTGGGATGAAAACTGAGATTCATGAAAAGCAGTAGGAGTATTTGGTTGGTTTATTAGTTTTGAGTGAGAATTTGTAGAAGTCACAACAGGTGGTAGGCTGCTTGTTGTCAATCATATTTGGTGTTTCTTTTTATATGTTTGTAGGGTTTTGTCTGCATGTGTGAAGTTGCTTTCAGGTTCCCAGGTGTTTTCCATGGTTGAGTACCCTTTCCATTGCACTAAATAGGTCCTGCAGCCTGGGTGTCCTCTGTGGTTTAAGATACGCTTGACCTTATATTCCTCCTTGTCACCTATGATCTCAGGGGGTGGGGGAGTTCCAGCAATCCTGCATTCGTCATTTTGGACAAATGGGGAAAGGAGGGAAGTGTGGAATATGTTATGGATTTTCCAGTTTGGAGATAAATCCAATTGATATGTTATGGGAGATAGTACTTTTGTGATGATGAAGGGTCCTTCCCTTTTTGGGGTGAGCTTCTTGGAAGGATAGAAGGTTTTTAGGTTTTTATTTAATAGCCATACTTTATCGCCTTTCTTCCAAGGTTTAAACTTTGGGAAGTTGTGAGAGAATTGTTGGGTGTTGGTGATTGCAGCTAGGGCTTCATCTCTGGCATTTCCCAATTCTTTCAGATGGTTTTCGAGGGTGAGGTTAAAGGTTTATCCAATTGGTGGATAAGCCCTTGGCTCATAATCCATCATTAGGTGGAATGGGGATTGTTTGGTCACAGAGTGTACTGAGGAGTTGTGATTAAATTCTGCCATTGGGAGTAATTCACTCCAGTGGTCTTGTTGTCCTTGACAGAATATTCATAGGTATATCTCCAGTTCTTGGTTTACTCATTCTGTTTCTCCATTTGTTTGTGGGTAATATGCCATGGATAGTGTGATGTCATAGTCGAGTAGTCTGGCCAGTTCCTTAGCAAATGCAGATGTGAACTGTGGGCCCCTATTGGAGATGACTTTCGAATGTAGTCCAAATCGGGGGAACACCTGTTTGAAAAATAGGTTTGCTACCCCTGCCATGTCAACTGTTTTGGTAGTGTGACACAATCTACGGGTATAGATCTAAGACACAAAGATTATGCCAAGTTCAAGCTGTCACTCAACAGTAGACAGTAGACTGATAGAAGTTCTGGATGGTTTGGGTAAGTCTCTTATTGGTGACCTTCACTTAAGGGGCGACCATTGAACCAAATACCATATAGATTAAATGTAGATCTAGTTAAGGTGTTACTGTACATGGGCAGCCTATTTATAGGGGAAAGGGGAAACTACTATGACCATAAATAGAGATCACGGGAAGGGGGAAGGCTGTCCATAGGGCGAAGGGTTATAAGAGATAGGCATAGGTGGAGGGATAGAAGATCACACCAGTGTAAGGGTGCGATCGAAAAGAAACAATAGTTCAATGATAAGAAATAGAGTTTATACCAACATAGTGGAAGGGTGTGGATGCAATTACATCCATGCAGGATCAGTGGGCCACTCCGGCACAGGTGTGGTCTCCTCAAGGTGGATTGGAGGTGCTTGGGCATTCCACCATCCTGGAACAGCATCCCCTAGTGGTTCCTCTCCCCAGATAGCTCCCTCCACTTCTCTGTTCCAGAACTGATGTCTCATGTCTAGGTTCCCTCCGTAGGCAGCTGTGGAGATGTTGGCATTGAGCCATGGTCGATTCCCTTCATGAGGAAAAGGGGTGGCCCTCTGTGGATACTCCACATAGTGCGTGACAGGTAGTTGGGATGAAAATTGCCCCCCAGCTAAGTCTGTGGTCCACCATGACTAAAATGGAGTCTGCTCCCTGGGAAGGGGGCAGATCAGTGATCATGTCCATGGAGATAGTGTGGAAGGGGTGGGGGCTGGTGACTGGGATAGGGATTAGGGGTGGATGTGACAGGTTATTGATGTTTTTATTTTATTGACATATCAGGCATCCTGCAATGTATTTTCTGACAAAGGTGGAGAGTCCTGGCCACCAATAGTTGCGAGAAAGGAGTTGGATGGTTCAGTGTTGTCTCCCATGTCCTCGGGCAGTGGAAGAGTAAATGGAATGGACTAGGTCCTTTCTTGCATCTGGGGGTATGTAGAGTCTGTGGCGGAAGTAAAGCTGTCCATCCTTGTAGGTCCAATTGGAGGGGTGGGATTTATTGGGGATGTGATTTTCCTTGAACATGCATTGCAGTGTGTCTAGTACTAGTGGGTCTTTTTCTGAAGAGATCTTGATTTTGTCATGTAATACAAGATCTATTTGGTTTATGAATAGCTCCTCTGGGAGAAGACGGATTTGGTTGTTGTCTTTTTTGAGGTCTGGATTCAGTATTCTGGATAGGGCATTGGCTGGGCCCATTTGTGTTCCTGGAAGATGGTGGAATATTAGGTCATATTCTTGTAGGAATAATTACCACTGCACATGTCATCGAGAGAGTTTCCGTGCTTCTTTGAAGTATAGGAGGTTCTTGTGATTGGTAAGAAGTGTCACCAGGTGATGAGTTCCAGTTAGGTAGTGTCTCCAGTCATCTAAGGCATGTATTACTCCCAGGAATTCCTTGTCATAGATGTCATAGTTCCATTCCACTGGTGATAGGGTGCTAGACCTGTATGCGCATGGGTGGAGATCTCCATTGAGATCCTTCTGCATTAATATCCCTCCTGTTCGCACAAGTGAGGCATCTGTCATCACAAAGAAGGGTTTATTTGGGTCTGGAATGGTGAGTATGGGTTTTCTCAAAAATTGACTTTGTAGTTCTTGGAAGGCCTCCTCCTATGGGCTATCCCATGACCATTTTGTTTCCTTTTTTGTTAATTCGATAAGGGGTTGTGCTTTGGTAGAGAACTGGTTGATAAACTTCTGGTAGAAATTACAGAATCCTAAGAAGGAGTATACTCCTTTTACTATAGTTGGAGGATTCCATTCTTTGATGGCTTTAAGCTTGATGGGGTCCATTTCTGTTCATCCTTTGGAAATAATCATCCCTAGATACTCAGTGCTTTTTGTATTGAAGGAACATTTTTCTAATTTGAGGTAGAGTTTGTGTTTCATCATTCTTTCCAACACTTTCTTTGTTCGCTCATCGTGGGTTTTCTGATCTGGGGAGTGGATGAGGAGGTCGTCCATGTATATGATAAGCCACCCCTCGGCTAGATAATTGGCAAAGATGTTGTCCATTAGTGCCTGGAAGGTGGCTGGAGAGTTACAAAGCCCAAAGAACATTACAGTTGGTTCGAATAGCCCCATTGGTGTAATGAAGGTGGCTTTCCACCTGTCTTCGGGTACAATGCGGATGTTGTTGTATCCCCATCGCATGTCCATCTTTGTGAAGATCTTAGATCCTCTTAATTTGTCAATTAGATCTCCAATGAGGGGTAGTGGATAAGCATTCTTGACCATGTGCTCATTTAGGTACCGATAGTCTTGGCAGGGTCAGAGTTTTCCATCTTTCTTGTCTACAAAAAAGAAAGGGGATGCCTGGGGAGATTTGGACATTTGGATTTTTCCACTTTTGAGGTGTTCCTCAATGAATTTTTTACATGCCTCCATTTGTTCTGGATTTAATGGATAGTTCTTAGCCCGTTGGGGTGTAAATGAGGGTAGTAGGTCTATGTGATGATCATAGCTTCTTTTTGGGGGTAGTGTAGTTGTTGCTTCTTCTGAAAATACTTGTTGGTATTGTTGGAATTTCTCTGGTAATGCTATCTCTTTCTTCTGTTCCTTTCGGGCAAGGTCTGTTGAGATAGTGAGTTTATGGACTTCCTCTTGGTTGAAGCAACATCGGATGAGTACTTCTTTGCTTGGTTCCTCGGCAAGATTGGTGGAGAGATATTTGATTAGGTAGCATTGTTCTTCTGGGTCAGCACTTTTTGTTCCTCCTTTGAGTTCCCAATATACTCAGTCAATTATTGGGTTATGTTGTGCTAGCCAACTCATTCCTAAAATCATGTCAGTTTTTCCGCTTTTGATTATTAAGAAATCCCTTGTTTCTCTTCTTCCTCCTATGGACATGGTGATAGTGGTTTTATGGGTTATATCCCCTCCAGTGTTGGATGTTCTGTCTGTGTTGACAGCAATTCTTCGTAATTTTAGTTTTGTGAGGGGAAGTCGTAGTTTCCGGGCTATGGAGTTGTTGATGAAGCAATTGGTTACTCCACTGTCAACAAGGGCTTTTAGTTCAGTGGTTCCTGGAAGTATTTGAACAGGGATAGTGATCGATTTTTGTTCTAAAGATTGTACATTCCAGGTCATAGGAGAGTTACACACTGATGGAGCTCTCTGAATTAAAAACCCTTGGCCCATTCTACCCGGTTCTGAAGTTCTTCTGTGCTTATTTTAGCGACAGTTTCTTCCTCCTCCTCTCCTTGATACACTGGTTCCTCATATACCTCTTTGAGGATCTTGACGATGTCTTCTTCTTTTACATCTTTGTCTCCGAGGATCTTGACATAATCAGTGATTGCCAATGATGCCAGGGTGGTGGAGATTACCTTGGTTTGTTCCTTCTTTTGGAACTTAGTGTGGGAAGATGTTCCTGGTCACAGATGGTTCCTGGTGGAGCACCCTACTTTATGGCAGATGAAGCAGTGATTTTCCTTTATGTGTTTAGCATGGTTGAATGGGGATAATTTGATGATGTCGACATCCATCACGTTAGGGTCGTGTGCTTCTGCTTTGTATTGATTCCCTTTTGGGTCTTGAACTCTCTTGATCTGTCTCATTTGTCTGTGACTGGCTTCGATCCAGTCTTTAAGGGTTTCTGGCTCCTTTATGGCTATGACTTTTTCTGTGATCAATGGGTTGAGGCCTCTGACAAACCATTCTATCAGGGCAGTATCATCCATCATCTTTGCTTTTCCAGCATGGAGCTGGAAGTCCTGCATGTATTCCTGCAACCTTTTTGTCATAGGGAAGAAGTCTTTGTCCTTCTGTTTTAGAGCAGCTAACTTCCTCCTATGGTCCAAGTGGTCCTCCTTGGATGAAAATGCCAATAGAAATCTTTCTTTAAAGCTTTTCCAGCCTTCTGTATCTGGGACTGTTCCTTCCTCTCACTGATTGTAGTATGCTTCTGAGAACATCTTTCCTCTTCCCTTGCTCATTTTGTTTAAGGCAGTGTTGATCCTATCTTGATCATAGGTATATATGTCGTCATTCATGGAGAAGTAGTTGCTCATGGTCATGATCCACCATGTAGCATCTTCTCCTTCTCCGGAGAAATCTGTTGGTAAACCAGCTCACTTTTCTGACATTTTGGTCCTTTCCCTTCTGGGCGGGGGCAGATCGATGTCCAGGGTGAGTGATTCTTCTACTGGTTGTGACATAGCTGTATTAGGTGGGACAGGAGTTGAAGTCCTGTTGGCTGCAACAGTTTCTGTGTTAAGGGCTGGAGGTGCGAGTAGGCTCTCAGAAGGGCAACAATAGGTTCGGGTTGAATGGGGTCAGGGGTTGTAATGATAGCTAGGAGAAGTAGAGCTTCCTCCGATTTGAAGTCTTTGAGATGAATTGGGGATAGGGTGGTTTTGGTAGGTGTTGTTGACATTGTGTTGTTCTTCTCCCTCTGATAGGAGATCAGTGGCAGAGTAAATATTGACAGATCTTCCCTAGTGGGGATTTGGGCCCACTAGACTCTTCTTGATAGAACAAGGAGTGAACAAGGTTCAACTAGATCTTTTGTGACATGATCTATGGGTATAGATCCAAGACACAAAGATATTGCCAAGTTCTAGCTGTCACTCAACAGTAGACAGTAGACTGATAGAAGATTGGGATAGTTATGGTAAATCTTATTGGTGACCTTCACTTAAGGGGCGACTTTTGAACCAAATACCATGTAGATTAAACATAGATCTAGTTAAGGAAATACTGTACATGGGCAGCCATATTTATAGGGGAGAAGGGGACTACTATGGTTGTAAATAGAGGTCACAGGAAGGGGGTGGAGGCTGTCCATAGGGTGAAGGGTTACAAAAATAAGCATGAGTGGGGGAGAGTGAGATTGCACCAGTGTAAGGGTGCAATTGAAAAAGAAATGAAAGTTCGAAGATAAGAAATACAGTTCGTACCAGTACTCTGAAGGGCATGGATGTGGTCACATCCATGCAGGATCTATGGGCCACTCTGGCGCAGGTGCCATCTCTTCCAAGGGAAGGGGTGGAGCTTGGACATTCCACCATCCTGGGATGACGTCCCCCAGTGGCTCCTCTCCCCAGGTTGCTCCCTCTGCTTCTCCATTCCAGAACTGATGCCACATATCTAGGTTCCCTCCATATGCAGCAGTGGCGATATTGGCATTTAGCCATGGGCGATCTCCTTCATGAGGAAAAGGGGTGGCCCTCTGTGGGTAGTCCACATGATGCATAACAGCATCAGGGACATAGATATGGTTGTCTAGATGTAAGAAACCTTTAGGGTCAATGGTCCAGTGAGAGTTGGAGGATTCAGAGTTGGACAGATGGATAGAGGCAATGGGATTGGAGGGGAGAGCAGAAAGAATGTCATTATGGAGGGTTTCAATATCAAACAGGGAAGCAGTATGAAGTACCGGAGTGGATAAGTAAGTAGCCCAGAGTGAAGTGGAGAGCTGTTCCTATGTGAAAATGGGGTGGAAATTATGTGGATTGATGTGGGCATAGTCCCTATCCCCCTCTTTGGGGTAGACATCCCAGCATCTAGTGAGCATGTCAGGCTTAGCACCTAAGCATCCAGGGTGGAAATGGATGATCATATTGAACTGAGAGAGAAACTCTGACCAGTGCACTTGCCAGCAAGTCAGGAGCTTGGACGTCTGTCAGAACTGTACCTCTCTACCTCATACCCTAGGCCCAACGGAGCCTCTAGAGCTCATTCTGGAGTTCCGGGTCTTCTCTGGTCTGGGAGGTCGGATGTTCATGACAACTCCCGTGATGTCCAGAGGTAAATTGACAACTCTGGATGAGGAGTTGAGGGAGTTGAGGGGAAGGACAAGAGAGTGGACCAGAGATCCAAGAGATGGAGATGAAGAGGAGTATGGAGCAGAGGGGGTGTGGAATCGGCACAGAACTTATGTGTCATGCCCTTGCAGGTTCACGTTCCACGTATTTAGGATTGGAGTTAGGGAGATTGTGGGGATGGAGGTAGGTCATGTGACCAGAGGTAACAACAAAGTCTGATTCAACTCTGGGGAGTGCCCGAAGGCAACTCCCACAGGAGGGCGAACTATGTCTGGAGGATGAAGGAGTTGACAACCAGAGGAGTTGGAAGTCAAATGAACTCAGAATACAAGGAGAGGGGTCGTATTTCTAGTTGATATTCATACTGAGGATCATACAAGAGATATCTGAACTTATATACAAGACAGAACAGGTATGTAAGGGGAAAGTCCGGAGATGGGGTGAAGAGATACCAGAGGCAGGGAAAAGGCTATGTAGGAATGAAGGGTCATGTTCTGGAGTCATAGAACTTCTGGAACAGCATAAGAATAAGTGAAAGCCTAAACTATAAAGGAGAAACCTAAGCGATGTCACTGGGTACTACCAATGGCCGGAGCTGTGCTGTGAGTGTGATTGTGGGAAGTCTGATAGTCCATGCAGGAGTGATGAGGGGCCAATATAGGGCATAGGGATAGGGGACTGGAGATGGTTGGAGTAGGCCTAGGAGGGGGCCAGAGGTACGGATATGACAATATCGTGAAGTATTCTAAATTCTTGTGATTGGTAAT